>RJWJ010030556.1:0-19824 GCA_004363605.1 Indri indri | reverse complement strand
AAGCAAGTGAGCTGGGTTTTCTTACTCCAACATCTGACAGTCATTGTTTAGGAGCTGCCCCAGGCAGCTCCCAGCTCTCCGTTTACTAGCAAAGCAGCCCCAGTAGCACAAGAGCAGTCCTCCAAAGAATAAATGCAGGTACTGTGAAGCAGACAAAAAAACACTGAAGCACCAGAAATAGGAAAAAGCGATCCTAGGGGATCTGGTCAGAGTACCTAGTGTCTACTGCAGCTCTATCCATCAGAAGCAGCTCATGAGAAAAGACCATAAAAAACTGGGTCCCCTACAACACGGCCTGGGACAGCTGCTGGGGACGGCCCAGCACCTACCTGCAATGGAAGCAACTAATGTCACAAGAGGTGACACAAGCACAGAGCCTTTGCCCCAGGAGCAGAGCGTCAGGAAAGGTTTCAGAACTATGACACTCGGAGAGGTCTGATGAGATACAGAGCTGCAGAGGTGATAAAGGCCATTGTCAAAAGACAGAGGAGAATGGCAGAGTAATTCTGAATGCACATGAATCACGGTGGCATCCCACAAAGAACCAAGAGGAAGTAATTTGGGCAGGTCCTCCTGCAATTCCTTGGACCAGACTTGAGTTAGAGAAATACAATCTTATTGGTGGTGGTGTGGCTTGGGGAAAAGCAAATGACAAACTTCATTTTCTGCTGCACTGCTATTCTGCTATAACTGAGTCCAAATAAGAGTTAAAAGTATTATCAGACATAAAAGGTAAAAACTTAAAGATACTGAAACTGTATTTTCACTCGCTACCAACAAATCTGTATATTGTGTTGCTTTACCTTTCCAGGTCAAAAGTCTGACTTAAGTTTTCTTTTATGTCCCACAATTTACATTGCCATGTAGGGAGATTTTTTTTCAAGCCACTAATTAGTCTAATATTCACTATCCATGTTGTTTACAAGACTATGCAAAAAAAACATACTAATTCATTTTATAAGTACTTTTAAAATTAGGTGGATAAAAAGGAATGTTCCTATTTTGAAAAAGAACCAACATGCGTGGAAACGATAAACACAAGATTCAGGTTAGTGGTCACCTGGTAACCTGGAAGAAGGAAAGAGAATGGCATCTGGAAGGATCACAGTGACATAGGAATTAAAGAGTAAGAAATCAATTAGAGAGATATTTAAGTGGTGACTGAACATGGAGTAGTAAAGAGTAGGAGGTATTTGTATGGTTTTGAGGTTTCTCAGAAAATTGTTTGCTTTCCTGTTCTGGTCTCCCCCTTGCCCATTTTAGGATGATCGCTAAACCCCCTCTGGTTTGCTAGCTCAATTTTTTTCAGCTCTCATTTGGGGATGTAAAATGAAAGAGTCATTTAATCAATATGCACTCCAGCCAAGATTTTTTAAGCATTTATTTGCCAGACATTGTATGTGCCAGACAGCTAATTAAAGACACGGCCCATGTCCTCAAAGAGCAGTTTGGTATTATAATAGGATGATAATAGCTAATATTTATTGAGACCTTTACTAAGGCCTGTGCTGGGTGCTAAGCACTTTGCCTGCATTATCTCCGTGAATCCTCACAACAGGCCTATCAGGGAGGTACCATTATTATCCCCAGTGTATAGATGAAGAAAGAGAAGCCGCCAGAGTAAATTGTCTAGGGTGAACCAAAGCTGGAATGAAGATCAGAATCCAGGACTTAGTGATTACAAAATCTGTATACCTCATTGCTAGGGTACACAGCAAAAGTCAGTGGAAAGTTTCTATCGGAATCTAGAAGAAATTATTAGCTTTAGCTAGGGAATTCAATGAGCGTTTCAAGGAAAAGAGGTAACTGAACAGAATTTTAAAGGATGGGTGGCAAAGAACATTCCAGAAAGAGCTTTGACAGAGGCATGAGAAAGTGTGATATGTAAGTAGCTTTTTGTGTTTTAGTAACGTGTGCATTTGGGGCAGTGGCAGAGGTGGGTTTGGTAAGATTAGTAGGAACCAAATTAGGAAGGACAGCATATTTAGGAGGTAGGAAGAGTTGAAAAAGAAGCCTCTTCAGTAATTCCTTGGTAGCTCTAGAATGATCTATTTCGGGCTTCTCCAGGGGCACCACTTAGGCGTACCTCTCAAAACTGGGGAAATGGACCACAGGTAGGACACACTCAACCACAAGTAAGCAATAGTTTAGGCAATTATTTGATTTAGAAAGACGATTACTTTTAAAATACGCATGATTTTTCGTACTTTTCCACAACGACAAAGGACCTTATTTGAGACCAGGTGTGTTAACTGACCATGAGAGTAACAACCAACCAATTATTAGTTGTCTGACACTGGTAGTCTTTATCAGAAATCAGGTAAGTCAAACTTTTAAACTGCAGATATTTGTTTTCTGTGCAGAGATGAAATCAAATGGTGTTATAGAAGTCTACATCTGGTATAACCATTTAGTGGTCAATCAGTAATACTAAAATATCACCTTATTAAACATTTGATGCATGTATTATATAAACACACACACATATATATATACACATACACAAGAAAGAACATGAGTCTGACCATCAAGATGCTTAGGTCTTAAAAAAGTATCAGCTAGATGTGCAATTTTTATTAAGTCATTTAATTTACCTAAGTCTCAACTTACCTGTAAAATGAGGCTTGCAGTAGATGGACCTAAGATTGTGATTCTATGAAATTAGGTAACCTGTGATCTTAACAAGCTTAAAATGTAGTTGGTTACTTAGAGCATAGCCATAGAAAACTAGATTGAAAAGTATACAAGTAATTTAAAAATAAACACTACAAAAGAAATTTTTTTTAAAAAAGCAGGTCTGGTGCAGTTAATTGGAAAAGCCAAGATCGCACCACTAATAAGTAGAAGAAAGGAAATTAAGTAAGAAAAGGGTAGAAATTCTCACTCACTAGTAGAAGTAGGTATAGGAGGAATATTTGTTTATTTTCTCAACATCATAAAATAACTGATTATCAAGAATACCAGTACATTTCTCTTGCAGCCATATAATGATCATTCCACATGTAACAGCTTGAAATCTTCCTGAAATGCATAGGTTACGTGAATTCTATAATTCCTTTTAATTGTACCAAGAGGGTGGTATTGGGAGATTACTGAAAACACTATCAGAAATTATACATGATTGTTGGCTGTGTCACTAAGGGAAACCACATGTAAAGTATCACCAAGGTTACAATTATAAACATGCTCTGACTCAAATTATTGTAAAACATTACCAGATTTGGGTGAGGTTTCTACAGGAAGAGAGCAGCCACTTAAGCAACAACATTTACTGAGTATCAACTCTGTACAAATTATTGATATAAGCGTTGCTGAGTAAACAGGAAAATAAATTGCAGAAAAAAATACCCTCCTGAAACCAGAGGTACTGTTGATGCAGCAGGTTGAATTGATGGGTTGTGACAGTAATTGTTTTCATTGAGTTTTATTTGGTGGATAGTGCCCAGACTTAAGAGAGAGAAAGAAAGATCTTGCAGTGAATATAACATGAAATATAGAATAAGGTACCTAGGTTCCAATCCCAGCTTGGTCACTTAGGAGCTGTGCAACCTTGGACAAATGATTTAGCCTCAGTTTTTTCTTCAGTAAAATGAGTATAATATATTAATAAGCACCTTACTTCATGAGGTTGCAGTGAGAAATGAATGAAGCAATGACTTGTAAACTGTAAAAGAGTAAACATGTTCTTGAGTTACATCCAGTGATATCCTTGGCCAACTTGTGTGGTTTATTCTCTTTCATATCTTCTCCACAACATTTATCCTCAACAGGACACCTACTTTTCCCTGCATGTGTCATCGTGTTTCCCCTTCCTGTTCTCTCCCCAAATAAATGATCAGTTTTTCAATAGCATAGCCGTTTGCTTTCCATCCATAAGAAACAATGATTTGCACACTACTAACACTCAGCAAATTACTTCATAACAGTGTCTTGCATCTGAATATTTATTTGAACTCGTCAAGGTACTGTCACATGTCATCTACATGCAGCTGTCAGATTCATCTCTCTGGACATATTTCTGATCATGTTATGTCACAGTTCAAGAGTTTTCAATTCATACAGTCTTAACTCCTATCTAAACACTAAGGCCTTACTACTCAAAATGTGGTCTCAAGGCCAGGAGCACTAGCATCAGCTGAGAACTTGTTATTAATAGAATTACAGATTCTCCAGACCCATCCCAATGTATTGAATTAGCAAGTTCCCTTTAACAAGATTCCCAGTTGATTCATATATACAGCTTTGACTGTATCTTTACTCTCTTGTAAACTTGAAGCTTCAAAAGTAGGGTTGTCAGATTTAGCACATAAAAGTAAAGGATGTCCAGTAAAACTTGAAAACAATGAATAATTTTTTAGTATACATATGTCTCAAATGCTTCATAGCACATATTTATACTTTTAAAAAATTGTTTATCTGCAATTCACATTTTACTAAGTCTCCTGTATTTAACCCAGCAACCCTATTCAGGAGGGTAGAATACATATCTAACATAACTTTTTATCCCTCTGGAATAGTACAATGCTTTCCCCAACTGCTCAATATATGCTTGTTTCATGAGTAGAGAAAGTGAGCTTTTTGAGAACAGAGGTTTCTCTGGGTATTTTCGCACAACATTGTATATCACCAGAAACTAACATAGTGCCAGGCACACCATTAAAAGACCAATAAATGTTTGTTGGGTGAAGAAATGAATGAATCAAGAGCAATCTTTTAATTATGGACCAGGTTGTGTGTGCATATTTTAATGGAAGCCGAATTTGTTTCTAATATTTAAAAAACGCGGTGTTTAGAAAGCTTCTGTTTGTACGCTTTTTCACATTTTAGCTGGCAGAGTTCAGGACTTGATGGGAACATAATCAAGGGCTCAGAATGTACTCTTGGCAGACTTGGTCCATATGGTCACTGATGGGGAGAGAATGGTACACTCACGATGCTGACAAGCCTGCAGCAGGCAGCTCTAGGAGACACCTTCCCCCTCCCGGCCGCCTAGGCGCCCGCGCAGGCGCACAGCCGTGCTCCGTCCCCGAGGGCGGGGCAGAGGGAGGCGGGGCTCCCTGGGCGCGTGCGCGGCGGCCCGAGCAGCGGCCCCTCCCTTGGCGGGGGCGCGCGGCGCGGAGGACCGCACCGAAAGGGGGAAGTCAGGTGGCTGCTGCCGCCGCCGCCGCCGCGGTTTGTCGCTAGAAGGAAAATGGCGGATCTGGAGGAGCAGTTGTCTGATGAAGAGAAGGTAAGAGCCGCGGGGGCGGCGGAGCCGGTCTGTGGGGAGCCGGTCCGTATCGGCCCGGAGTCTGGCCGCCGGGGAAGGGCACTGGCCATCGGACTGTGTTCTCGGCTGCCCTTCCTACCCCTCCTCGCTGCGCCCAAGTGCCTGCCCCTGTCAGTCACCCGAGGCCCCGCGCGGGGGCAGGTCTCTGCCGGGCCTGCTCTCTCCACTCCTTGTAGGGTGTGTGCTCCGAAAATAGGAAGCGGGAGCCGGGCGGCTGCTGGCCTGGCGCGGCGGGCGGGGGCGGAGGGCGGCGGCCACCGGGGGCCCTCTCCCTTCCCTGCGCCGGGGACTGGGGACTGCAGAGGGGTCTGTCTCCGGGCCTGGGAGCGGCCCAAGGGCAGTGCTCAGCCTGGAGGCCCGGCCTGGGAGTGTAGCCGCGGGTGAGGGGTAAGGAGAAAAATCTCTTAGGAAGCACACCTTCACTTCTCCCTTTTACTTCCCTCTCCCCAAAGCAAAATGCTTCTTTTCTGAAAAGAACCCGTAATTCTGTACGGCTTTTCCTTTCCCCATAGAGGTCTCTCTCTCTCCTCTCTTTTTTCTTTTCTTGGCTCTAGCTGTAAGCTTTGCAGCTCCCATGTTCCCTAGGAGGCAGCGGAGTTGCTCACAAAAGACCCCCCCGCCCCACCTTCCATAGTTGTTTTCTGCCCATGTTGGCAGCAGTCCCCCTGGGGGCAGATTTGGTGGCACCCCGTCTTACTGCTAGGACTTCTTCCGAAGAGAGGAAGGTTGTGCAACTGCTTGCACTGTATGTTAGATGCTGTGACAGCAATGGAACCAGATGAACGACTTTAGTTCTCAGACATTTGAAATAAGAAATCTGATCATTGAACTAGTTCTCTCTTATTTGCCCGTTTCCTTTGGCTACCGTGAAGGTCCCATTCCCAGGGGGTAGTGGGGTAGGGTAGAACCCTACTAATTCTGAATATTTCCTAAAAAGGAAAGTAACTGACATAGCCATATGAATAAGATAGTTACAGGTTTGGAAATGTCCACTCTTAATTTAAAATTTAACAGTGCTTCATTTTTATGTTCCAGAGCAGTACAGTCATGTAGAAAACACATACAAGTACATTATGGTGTTTAAGAAATGCTAATGTAAGCCTAAGGATAATTCAGTTGGAACTTTCTGCTCTAAATGTTCTATATGCTGTGTTCTTGCACTGAAATCTAAGGTTCTATCTCCTTCCTGATGTGAATGTGCAGAAGTCAGCCTCATCTTCATTTTTGGAAATCTTTTTTTTTTTTTCCCTCTGTGCTGCTTGGTGAAAATGATAATAAAACAGCAAAATGGGGAGAGCAACAAGATTCTCCGTGATCCACAGACCCAGTAGACAAGAGCCCTGTATCCACAAAAGTTGCTGTGCAGTATTCACATATGTAATATTGGTAAATAAACATAAATTAGTAACTGACAATGGACATAAGCGCACATACACAAATTTAAAATTAAGTAGTGCTAAAAAGTTTTCAAAAGAGATTGTTGTGTTTTTATTCTACCATTCTTAAGTGGTGACTAGTTGCTCAAGTGGCTGGAAATCTAGCTGAGAGAGGACTCAGTGTGGGAGTCAATATAGACCTGCCATGTGTTATAAAGGCCTAAAATAGCAAAGGTTTTTCAAAATCAGATGACAAGATTCCTTATTATCCAGCATTCTCAAGGCACTAAGCTTCATAAAGGGTCGGGAAGTGGGGGGTGTCTTTAAGCTTGCCCAGCAATATGTTTTATGAGTAAATGAAAAATTCTAACTTGAATTTTGGTGGTTTTGTTTTTATTTGGGGTTTTGTAAGAATATTCTATAGATATTTTACATACAGATTTCATCATGATATTTACTAATTAATCAGACACAATGACCAAACTTTTGGGTTAAATTCAAGTAACTGATTAAGTGAAATTTTAACATTCTTATCACTTTAGTTATTTAAATGTTCTTTTAATCTTTTCGGAGGAGGATGTGTCCAGTATGGGATAAGAACTGGAAAGGATTAAAGGTGATATTTTTAAACTAATATTTACATCATGTTACTCTTTCTGCCACCTTGTTTATAATTTTTAAAAATAAGCTTTTCAGCTGGACATGGTGGCATGCACCTGTAATCCCAGCTACTCCAGAGACTGAGGCAGGAAGATTGCTTGAGCCCAGGAGTTTGACACCAGCAAGGGCAACATAGCAAAATCCCCGTCTCTAAAAAAATAAAATAAGCTTTTGAAATTTCCATTATAGATTGCAAATCTAGGGAAGGGAAGCTGTTAAGATGTATCTAGTATGACATTTTGTATATGTCTGGCTCAGAGCGATTCATTACTTAATTTGTTGTAAATTTGAGGTAGTTTTGTTATTACCAGTTCACAGATGAGTAAAATGAGGTTTCAGAAGCTTTCAATAATTCACCCAAGGACAGTGCCCAGCCCAAGACAAAGGTGGTGTTTAAACCCAAGTTTTTCAGAGTCTAAGATCCATGTTCTTGTGACATGCTATCTTAAGACTGATGACAAGACTCTCTTCTGGGTTTGTCTCTTTTTTTAAATTTGTTGACAGCTTATTTTGATAGAAGAAAAATAATGGTTCTTCTTTTTCTTTAGTAAAAATTATAAATACCAAACATTAAATAATGTTAGAGTCTAAATTTGTGTTTTGTTCATTTTAGAACAAAGTTTATTATTAATACTTAAATGTTTTATGTTGCTGATATAGTTTCATTTATATGCCCTATTTTAGAAATTAATCTAGAATAATAGCTTTGCTTTTTAAAATAATGTGCAATTGCTTTTTAAGGATACCACTGTAAAATTTAATAACCTTTTCTCCTTTGGCCACTGGGTGAATAGGAAATGTATTTAGCTGAAGAAGCTCAGTGAAGTTCTTTAAAGCTATTAACTTGCTGTAGTGTGTCTTGTGAACTTTTTTACGTAGTTACAGAAACAGGCCAGAAACAGTTCACATTTCCCATTCCTGGGTCAGCTATATTGTACAGTAAAAAATTTTCGTGAATTTGAAATTTTATGAAATTGTGGTGTAAGGCTCAAATGAAAAAAATCATTCCCAAACCTCTCTCTAGATGAGAAAATTCAAGCTCCGGAAAGAATACACTTAGTTATTGATTGGGAAGGATCTTTTTCTTCCTGTAACCCCTCCCACCTTCCCCCTGTGATAAGAATGATCTGCTCTTACAGATTCAACTTTTATGTCTTTGTGAATGTGTCTCAGGTACATAGCTCTAACTTCTAGCTCTAACTTCTTCCTGAGCATTGGTTCTACATTTTTATCTGTTGGTCATGTTCACAGGAGATGGTTAATTAGGTGTCTTCAAATGGAGCCTACCTAAAAGTAAATTTGTAAACTGTTTTCTTCTTTCCCCCACACAAAAGGGAGAGCAGAAATCTATCTCATTCTGCTCATTTTTCTCTTTATTCCCATTATTGCAAGTATCCAGGTTTTTAATTTCAGCTCTATTCTAACTTATCTAGTGTTTGGTAACAAAATTTGACAGTACAAACAATGCAGCTTGATCATACCTGTTTCGTGATAGCAGTTAAGGAAGAAATAGTCAAGGGAGGAAAAGTAGAAACAGAAAAAATGTCTAATATATGTTCTTTCCCTTTGGTTATATTTGCCACTGTTAGCTTTTTACTATAAAGCTTCTAGACTAATCCCTCCTGTTTCCTGTATCTAAGCCATGCTTTAACATGTCATTTCTCTACTCTCGAAATTTTTTTTCCCTATCCAAGTATGAGAACAAAATCTGCTCTCAAAATTTTAGTGGCTGGATTGTCCAGTGCCTTTATAAGGAACCCAGCTCTTGAAATGGTATTTATGACTTTGTATCCTATTCTGATCTAAATAGTTCTGACATTTTTAATATATACTGTTACTTAATCATGCTGTGAACTCCGTTTCTAGTTATTTAATCTCTCAGCCTCAGTTTCCTCTGAAATGTGAGAACATAATAGTATCTTCTCTATTAAATTGTTGTATGTGTAAATAGTTCCTGGCATGTAGGAAGCACACAATAAATGGTAGTTATTTTTCTTTGCTCATGACTTTTCATCCACTTTGAGTGTTGGTACTGCTTCTAGGTCCCTTTTTTTTTAAAGATGAAAATCTTACTCATCCCTCAAGATTTAGCTCAGATTACACAGCTAGTTTAATCTCTCTTCTGAACTCTATAAAATATTAAAGTGTTAAATGCAATTTTGCATAATAGTTTATCTCTTTTCCCTTTTCTATTGGAATTCCTAAGTGCAGAAATAATGTCATCTTTCGAATCTGTCATTACCATTTCACAAATTTTATATTGAAGGTTAAACATACAGTTTTTACATTATTGCTCTTAAGACATATTTACATATTCCACTGTAAATCTAATGGCTGAGAACTTTGCTTTTAGTTCGCAGTGTTTCTATTGAAAATGAGTGAAAATAACTTTTGAAAACTACCTGCATGTTCATTCATTTACCAAATATGCCACATTTCACTGATTCCAATACTGATACTTTTCTGTATTTTAAGATCTCTGAAATCAGGCTGCGTTGTACAATCAATGCCTGGTGATATTTCATTGGCAGGGTTTTTCTTTTTTTGGTAGTTCCTAAAGTTATGCATCTTACATTGATTTTGAATCAGGATAGGAAGGGATGTAATGCAACAACAATCTAAAAATGTTGAAAACCATGGGTCTAGATAGAGTTAGCAAGAACATTTGAGAACCTGGGTTAAGAAATGGAGGCAAAAAAGATTGCTAACAGACTTAAGAGCTGGAATCAATAGGACTTGATAAATCAACGTAAAGGAAAGGCATGAGTCAGAGATAACCATGAACATTAAAATCTGGATGACTGGGAAGTGGTACCACCACTAACAACTAGAGAACACAGGACAGAGGATGCACAGCTGGGAGGAATAATGGTGAATTTAGTTTTGGTTATACTGAATTCGAGATGCTAGAAGAAGGTCTATGTGAAATTCTCTAGCAGATAGGGAGATACAGAAATGGAGCTTGGAAAAGAGGTCAAGCCCAGAGATTATATAGAGATTTGAAAATCTTCCCTTTGTGGGTTAAAGCCATGAGTTGGGATAAGCCCTTTAGGAGGAAAAGTGTAGATGTAGCAAAGAGGAGAGGGCAGAGAGCATATAATTAGTACTTTCACTTGAGAAATAAGTGGAGGAAAGAGACAAAAAGGTGAGGAGAGACCCTTAAAGTAGAAGTGTTGCGTGCCTAGTGCAGAGTTGATGCTCGTGTCACAAAATGTGAACAGAATTTCAAGAAGGGGCAGTGCCCAGTGTTGCAGAGATTAAGAAGGACTATAAGATTGAAAAAAGTCTTCAGATTTAAAAGAAAGGGATAAAAAACAAATTGTATCTACTAAATGCCAGATGCTTTAACATATATTCTCTCAATTAATTGTCAGACTAACCTTGTTATTATCCCTGTTTTACAGATGGGAAAACGGGTGTAGATAAGGCCAGCTATTTAAGTGGTGGCCTAAGGCTTATTAGTGGCCTTCAAAGGAGCAGTTTTACTAGGCTTTGGAGCAAGGAATATAGAGAGAAAAGCCAGATTATATACATACATAAAACGTATGTATGTGTGTGTTTTCTCTTTTCCAGAAATGGCCTTTCAGTTTCGTCTGCATTGTAAACTACTCATTTTTCAGTAACCAAAACCCAAAGACTTCCCTTCTCTTCTTTTGTATCCTGGCCTGTCTCTGCTCCCTTAGCAATTTGTACATGCCTTTATTATAACTTTTACCAATTTTAATAGATTTACCTGATGTTCCTATTTCCTCTGTTTTAGGTCCAAGCCCTGTGTCTTAATTATCTTTGTAATTCTGCTAGGGTCCCTAGCACATATTAGTGGATTTCAACTCTAGCTGCACATTAGAATCACCTGGAGAGTTTATAAAGAAACATAGATGCACAGACTCCTCATGAGTGAGGCCTGGAGTGTCTGTACATTTTTCTAAAAAAAATAAAACAACTTTGCAGATGATTTGAACGTTCAGCCAGAGTTTAATCTCACTGTATTAGATCAACACATGTTGACTAAAGGATAAGAGGTAGAGACAGTAAGTACAGATTATTCTTGAAAAAAATTTGGTAGTGAAACAAAGAGAAAGAATAGGTATTACTACTTAGTTTTTTCCTACTACTTCATTTTAAGAATACTTTTTTTTAAGATAGAGATAATTTAGGGGTATTTGTGGGCTATGGGAAATGATTCAGAAGGGAGAAGGAAATTGAAAATGTAAGATAAAGAATAGTTTATATAACCTTTTTCAGTTAACAATAATGCCTACTTTGGATTCATGGGTTTCTTGATGTTTTAAATAAATGGTAAAAACATATTTAAAGAAATATCAATGTTGAATTCAGTAGATGGCCTAGTTTTAGATTAAGTGCTGTGGGCCCTGTTTTTAATTACCATTCAAAATGATAATTATAATGGAAAAATTTTTTAAGGAAAACTTATTTAAAACAAATTACCACTCTTAAGTATACTCATTAAAACAGTTAGCCCATAACACAGACATATTATAGTGATCATTTGGTCATAACTTATTTAAATATCATAAAGTTCAAAAAAAATGTTTTTCTGTTCTTTTACTTCTAACTCTCAACAAGCCATAGGCAATTTTTAGAGAGTCGTGGGAAGGAGCTTCAAATAATTCTTGTAGTTTAACACATTGCCACACTAGAAAAAAAAATTTTCCTTGGGACCATGGGGTTTTATTAGGAAAATAGAATAAAAACTTCGGAAACAAAACTATTCTTTCTAATTTAATGAAAAATTTGTTATTTTTTATTGTTTTCTGTGTGTGAGCTATATGCAACTTGAAAAATAATTCTCACAGCTTCCAAGGTGAAGAGACTTGTGAGTTACATGTGCTTCATGAGGGCCCCGGCTCAAAATTAGCATGAGTTAAATACAACTCACACGGCAATTAATGTGTTAAGTGGAAAAATACATAATAGCTCCTTTAACTTTACTGTTAGTCTTTAAGGCAGTAACCCTTTTTGGCGTCACAGTCCTTAAGAATCAGTTAAAACCTATGATTCCTTTCTCGATAAGACCAAACACCTCAAATTTTGCATATACAGTCCCTTACAGGATATGGGTGCAGTATCTGATCACCCATGAGAATCACCTAGGAAGATTTTCTAAAATATAGATTTCTAGGTCCAAGTTCTCTGGAGATTGATTCACTAGTTCTGGAATGGAGGGTGGGAACCTGTACTTTCTCAAAAACTTTCCAGGTGAATCTGATAGGCCTCCATATTTGGGAAATTCCTACCCTAATATATGTCATCTTCCTTGATCACAGAGGCCAATAGCATGTGGCATGGTGTCTACTATGTGGAAATTATAGGGGTTATAGGTAGAGTTCTCTAATAAAATACAGATGCCCAGGTAAATTTGAATTTAAGGTAAACAGTGAATCATTTTTAGGGTAGGTATTCTCCAGGAAGTATATGTGTGGGCTGCCGGAGAGGGCAGGGTCCTTTACCTCTAAATTTAATGGTTCCAGTTAGGGGGTGTGTGTGTGTATACACGCTCCCATACACATGTATTGTCTGCTTTTTATACTTTCATGTTTTTGTTTCCAATTGCTCAATGTTTTAAATTTTTTAAAAATTTTTAGTCAGCGTACTATATTTATAGCTGCTTTGCTGAAGACTCCATTTCCTGTTAGGGAATCAGCGTTTTCTTCAGAGTTTTTAAATTTCCTGGAACTAAAGTTTTACCTTAGTGTTTGTAAAATTTTACCAAATGTCCAGCAAAGCTACCAGAAAAGTCTGAAGAATTCATGAACACAGGCAGTTGGAGTAACATTAATCTTACCAACTATTTCTGTAAAGTGTGGAACAACTGACAACCCACAGTTAAGCCTCCCAGCCTGTTGTACCCACATGTTCTAGCTGGTGATCATAAAATTCAAGTAGCACTGCCAGTTGCTTATGTCTTCCAATAATAAACACATCTTGAAGAGGCAACATAGGTTGAGGGAACCCGATCATCCTGTCTGTGGCATTTCACCATGGAGCTTGTCTTTGCTTTAAAAAGGTGCATTCTGTACCAGTAATGTAAAGAGTAACAGAATCATGGATTGCAAGACAGAAAGATACACGTGGAGCTTTTGTGCATCCAGCTCTCCTTCCCTTTGTTGTCTTTCTCTGAGTTTTTCAGTCTTACGCAGCAGTGTAGATATAAGTTTGTACATTTCCAAATTCCGTATTTCCAGATAGGGTAGGCCAGTAAAAATACTTGATGTGTTGTACTAACTACTGTTTCTGAGGGATCACCTAAGGCCAAGAGCAACAATTAAAAAACTGTTGATATTTGTCTGGTTCATCATTGTTTCCTATAATGATACCAAAGCTTTTGATCACAGCTTCTCATACCAAAAATACCTTATCTTCCATTTACATCTGTGGCAACATTGAAAGAACCAAGGAGTTGGGAACTTCTTTAGGAAAGTAAGGAAACATGGCTCCATAGAATTTAGCCACAAGTATTGCCCCTTTTGGGGTCTTTGTATCTAATCTCTTCCCATCACTGTGTAAAAGTTCAGCTTCTATACATGTTGGTCCAACATGATGTGCGAATACCATACAACCAGTTAGTTATCGTTTGCCTTTGCGATCATCTGGCCTCATGATCATATTGGAAGGAATGTGGAGAAGCCGATTTCTCTTTTTAGGCTCAGGATGTAGGCATGCGCTACACAGTATGACGTTAGCTCCTCTCTCTTGCCAGCAGCACGTCAGGAACAATGTGTGGCAGGCAGCATCCCAGCATTAGCATAACACTTTTTTCACTGTCTGCAGTCTGAGACACCCCTGATCCTAAATGACTATCTGGTGACATTTGACAACAAGAAAGTAGTGCTTGGTGGAAAGCAGGAGACAGTTTCCTATGGGGTTTATCAAAATGAACTTCTCTTTTTACTTGGTGGAGAAGAAAACAGCATTCTTTCCTTTCTCTCCCAGTAAAAGGATTTGGGGAATTCTCTTTAGGAATGGTGGAATCAACATCATCTGATACTGAATGATGAATATTCCTGGTTTTTTTCCTTGCCTGAACTATTTACAACTGAATTCCGCCATTTTCTTCAGAATCTTTATGGGGATTCTGATCCAAAAGAGAGTAAATAGAGTCACAAACTACCAGGATGGCAAAGTGTTCATTTTTGAGGAGGTCCATCTCAGTTCTTCTAATTTGCTCCATCGAGACCATTTCTCACTATTTAATAAATTAATTTTATCTTCTAATTTGTACACTAACAAGGAGTTCTCTACAGGCTGAAGAGTACAGTGAAGGAAGGTTGCCTAAAATTGGTGTATGAGCTTCTAATTCATCTTCTTCCACTCCACTGGCCATATCTTTCCCGGTTACTTGATCGCTTCCAAAATGTCAGTACATTTGCAATAAATTGGAAGTTTAAAAATGTTTGATCTGTATTATCCCATAACTCAAAATTCTGATCGTCGTTTTCATCTGAGATGGTTATTGATGTAAGCCTTGTAGTTATTCTTCAATAAAAATTCATTTACCAGAAGTTTAGAGCTCTTCTTTTCAAGAGATTTGATTGCTTCCTGAATTTTAGGACTCTCTTTGAAATTTTTTTGTTCCTATAAAGTCACTTTGTTTTCCACAGTCTTTGTCAAGTGGGCTCAGATCCTTCCCTTTTTAAAATCTTGTTGTGAGTATAAATACCAGCCTTTCTCCTTCCTTCAAATTCATTGGAGGATAGGAAACTAGATAATGACACTTGTAAATTTATGTCTGAAATAGATATAATCTACGAAGAATCTCATGCCCTTCTAATGTTTGAACTGCATGTCAGCTTATTTGTTTGCTTAGAATATATTTTAAATAACTGAATTCCTTGCTCCCTAGTTCCAGTTACATATCTTAAATTTGAGCTTAATGGGTAAATGAGATCTTGCTTTAATTGCCTCCTCTTTACTTCGTTGGTATGGGAGGGATTCCTGCCCTAGGATTGTTGGGTTGACTGAACACATAACACTTGACACTGAACAGATGAGACTGAGAGCAGTTTATTAAATATTCTCAGCAGTCTGGGAGGTGGAGACATAGTACACTATGCAGGCCCACACAGAGGTTGCACTCAGGAATAGAGTGAACAGGCAGGGGCTGTGGGAGGCAGGCTTGTACTGTCTAGAGGGTAGAATGATCCCTGGTTCCCAAGGAGGGATTGATTGATTAATTCCAAGGGCTGGCAGGGAACTGAAGCTTGCCACTCAGGGATAAGCAGGAACTGTGTCTGTTCCTCATGATAAAGGATTGTTTGGCTAGAGGACCTTATCTGTGGGAGCCGAGTGAGAGGGAGAACTTGCAGTTAGGCCATTTAAGGCCCACCAGTTTTTCCCCAGATGTCAAGGCACCCGTAATATCAGGCTTTAATTTTAGGCTTTATACCACAGGTCTCAATAGTATTAGCATGTTATCAAAAATATTTGCAAATGATTTTTGTACTAAATAATACATCAAGGTTTTTTTCTGTTGTTTTGTTGAGACAGAGTCTTACTCTGTTATCCAGGCTAGAGTGCTGTGGCATCAACCTAGCTAGCTCACAGCAACCTCTAACTCCTAGGCTCAAGCGATCCTCCTGCCTTAGCTTCCCGAGTAGCAGGGACTACAGGTATACACCATCAGCTAATTTTTCTATTTTTGTAGAGACGGGGTCTTGCTCTTGCTTAGGCTGGTCTTGAACTTCTGAGCTCAAGCAGTCCTCCCGCCTCTGCCTCCCAAAGTGCTAGGATTACAGTTGTGAACTATCACGCCCAGCCTATCAAGAAGTTTTTAATAATATAATTTGATCTTAGAGTTTTCCTTTCTGTATGATCTTTTCTTCTGATAATTTGCAAAGTTTAAGATATTCGGCTGCTGTGTGCAGTACCACCGCAATAGATGAAAGACGGCCAAATCATATATATGAAGCGGTATGGAGGCAGGAAAGACAAGAGTTTTTGTTAGAGAGACAGAATGGAATGGTGAGGCTCCAGGACTGTGTATACGTAAGATGAGAACCAGTGGTTAGGTTGTAGGAGCTTGAAAGTGGCAGTTAGTTGTATTAGTCTAGTTGTATTATCTCACTGCAGATGAGGAAATTGAATTTAGTTTGCTTAAGGTCATATGGGTACTAGGCAGTGGGGATGTAGTCTGGATCTCTGCAATGTTATTTAAGAGCTTATGCTGCTAATTGTTATATTTTATAGCCTTAGAAGAGACTTATATATCATGCTAAGGTGGAAAATGAATTTTGAAGAAGGATGAGACCAGAGGTATTGCAGCTTTGTGACAATCCAGAAACAAAGTGACTGGGTTTGAATGGAATGGAATCAAGGAAAAGGGGACTGGATTTGAGCAAGACACTTGTTGATCATGTGACTGACTGTGGGAGAGAGGAAAGAGTATGGAATGATTTCTAGGTGGTAGCAATATTTTTTTTTAACCCCCTTTTAGGGAAAAAAACTTTTTTTTATTTTTTGAGACAGAGTCTTGCTCTGTTATGCTGCCTGGAGTACAGTGGCTTCATCATAGTTCATTGCAGCCTCAAACTCCTGGGTTCAGGTGATCCTCCTGCCTTAGCCTCCTGAGAAGCTGGGACTACAGGTGTGCGCCACCACAGCAGGCTAATTTTCCAATTTTTTGTAGACCAGCTCAGGTTTGTCTCAAAGTCCTGGCCTCGGGTCATCCTCCCGCCTCCCAGAGTGCTAGGATTACAGGTGTGACCCCCAGCTCCAGGCCTGATAGCAATAATTTTATCAAGAACAGAAGGGCATAGGTTTGAGACAGTGTGAAGTATTTTTGAAGCATGTTGATAGAGATTTCTAATAGGTAAATTACAGTTAGAAAAATGGATCTTTGTCTTGAGAGAGGTTGTGATAGGAGTCATATAAATTTGAGAGCTGTTGTGTGGCAATAGTAGGAGCAATGGAAGTAGATAAGATTACCCAGAGATTTCTTTGTTCCTGACTTGTCTTCTGAATCATCGAGGAAGATTATGCTGTTTTAGGAAGCAGATTTGTGACAACCCCAGGACTTTGTTTGAAAACTTCATTCAAATCTTAATTCTGGATCTCTGTTTTCTCTTTCATAAATTAAAAGTAGTGTCAGATATCTCAGAGAATAGTTGTAGATAGTATGTTATTTTATCTAACAGGGCCGGAGCTTTAAAACGGTTAAGAAGTATTGTGCATTTCATCTCTTTTAATTTGCTGAGGTTTATAGAAGTTAAAAAATATATATATAAACTTCGCTGAGTCAAAGCAAAGATTATTTTGCTTTGATTTAGGTAAATAATCTTTGCTTCGACTTAGGTAAAAACCCAGATCTTAGCGACAAATTGCCGCCATGCAGCTAGGAATCTAGCTTTTTCTCCTGTGTTACTATCAGTGGTGTTTGAGGTGAGCGGGGTCAAGTAGGGCAGGAAAGGATGTTGGTGTGTGGGAGGTAAATTCACTGTAGACAGCACAGAAATACTTGGCTATGAGCTGCCCTGCATCGCTGTAAGTCACAAAAAAACATGTAATCTGAAAATGTCTGTATTCCAGAGCTATTTTTGAGAATACTGGGACTATACTGCAAGTATAGTTTTTATCTACTGCTATTACTGCTAATAATAGGAGCTAATATTATTTATTCACCCAAAGTCACTTAGCTAATGAGTAGTAGAGGTAAATATCCAATCTGGTTAATCTGGGTCCAGAGGCTGTACTCTAAACCATTACACTATACTGCTTCTTTATATTAGCATAAGTTTTTCTAGTTTTGAACGTAAGTTACTTGGAAGCTACCAGTCTTCCTACAGAATTGCATTAGTGGTAACTCTTAGAATGTTCATTTCATTGAAATACTACATCCCCTGACCATTCTAAATAAATGGGGGTTTATTCTTGTTTATAGATTTATTCAACACTTAGTAACTATTAAGTGCAGAGTATGGGGCAGAGGAAACAGGGATTCTGCCCTGAAGGGAGATTAAATGTTTATTTAACAAATATTTGAGAGTCTGCTGTTTATCCAGGCACCATTCTAAGCACTTAGATATGACAGTACATATATAAGAAGTTTCTCATTCTCTGATTTTCTTTTTCTTTCCAGACTAAACCAGTGCTTAATTTTGAGGATTTTTGAAAGCAGAGGGGCTAGAAAGTTAACTGATTTTTTTAAATAAATTAATTTAAATATGTTTAACTGTAGATGAAATAGCAAAATGGCACCCATCTTGTTATTTTCAAGTCTCAATTACAGTTTGTTTTTGAGTTTCTAAAAGTGTGAGTTGGTTCAAATAATTGTAAATAAACCAAAATGGTGGATATGATATTATCTTAATCAGAACTCAGGTAATTAGAATCTTCAATTTAACCCAAAATTGCTTAACTTGATTTCGAAGGCATGATGGCTCGTTGTGAACTAAAGCAGTGCCTACTAGAATTTCCGTGTATAAAAATGAATTATTCATTACTTCCGGGGATAATCATTGGAAGTCTTTAAACAAAATAAGTTGTTGGTGAGGATAAATAGAATATTAATTTGCTTTCACATTACTTAAATTGATATTTTCTTAATGTTAACCAAAGCCTGTTCTAAATACTAGGGTAACATCTCTTCTTGCTGTGTGCTAATATTATTGAATATTTAGAACTTTATTGAGGAAGTCACATTCTTACAATTACTATCTGAATGATGACTGCTAAGCTTTTTGAAATTTATTAAGCTATGTGACATGTGTTTTTCATATCCCTAACTGATCCTTTTTTTTCTTTTTCTTTTCCCCATTGGGGAACAGAAGTATGCTTTAATAAATAGTACTGGAATATTTTATTTAGCCATATAACAATATAATGAAAAATAGATCCCCATCCCACATCATACACAAAAATCAGTCCTGGGCAGATTAAAGGCCTAAATGCAAAGAGCAAAACTTTGAAGTTAGGAAGAATATAGGAGAAAACCCCTGCAACTTCAGAATGGAGAAGGAATTTTTTCCCCCTTCTTTAAATATTTAAAATGTGTTTAGGACATTCTTTTATGAAACTACAGTACAGTTATCATACTTGACAAATTAAATACTTATACAATACTATTATCTAATTTACAGTCCCTATTCAAATTTCAGCAATTGTTACTCTGAACACTAATGCCTTTTTTTTCCTCCCTGGTCCAGGATCCAAACTATAATAGAATCACACTGAATTTTGTTGTAGTGTTTCGGTTATTTAATCTGGAACCGTTAAGGTCTTTCATGACCTTAACTCTTTTGAAGAGTACATACTAGTTATTTTGTAGACTCTCCCTCAAGTTTGATTTGTTTGCTGTTTCCTCATAAAATTGATTCAGCCTATGAATTTTTGACAGGAGTATCACAGAAGTGATGTGTTCACAGTGTATTCTCTCAGGAGACACATGATGTCAATTTTTCTTATAACTATTGATAACTTTGATCATTTGGTAAAGGTAGTGTGTGGCAAGTTTCCTCAGTGTAAAATTACTATTTATCCATTAGTAATTAAGTATGATATAGT
>RJWJ010030555.1:0-19820 GCA_004363605.1 Indri indri | reverse complement strand
GTCCTTTTATTCTTCTTTTATTTTCAGGCCCTTTTTTCCTACAATTAAGCCAAACCAGTTCCTGTTGTTGGTGCTGAGATAGACTGCAGCTGGACATTCCCTAACTATCTGACTGACCACCAACAGATCATCTGAGCCAACTTTTTTTTTTTTTTTTTAAGAAAGGCATCCTTGGCCGGGCGCGGTGGCTCACGCCTGTAATCCTAGCATTCTGGGAGGCCGAGGCGGGTGAATTGTTTGAGCTCAGGAGTTCGAGACCAGCCTGAGCAAGAGCGAGACCCCGTCTCTACCAAAAAAAATAGAAAGAAATTAATTGGACAGCTAAAAATATATATAGAAAAAATTAGCCGGGCATGGTGGCGCATGCCTGTAGTCCCAGCTACTCGGGAAGGCTGAGACAGTAGGATTGCTCGAGCCCAGGAGTTTGAGGTTGCTGTGAGCTAGGCTGACGCCATGGCACTCGCCCCAGGCAAGAGAGTGAGACTCTGTCTCAAAAAAAAAAAAAAAAAAGAAAGGCATACTTCCATGTATAGTGCTTCATTTGGATGTGTACGGTGTCTTGGAAGCTTGATCACACTACATTCTCCTACAGACGGACCTTGAGAACTTGTTTGCAGGTTCTAGCAGAGGAGCACTGCTATTCCCATACCCTTGAGTGAAGAATGCTCCTCCTCTATTAGGGAAGGTTGTCCTCTCCCATTCAGCTGCAGCTTCGAGAGGGAGGTACATGGAGCAGCGAGGGAGGAAGGAAATACCCACCTAGGCAGCCAGATCAGCCAAATCAACCCTGGTGATTCATGGGATGACAGATATCGTAGCCAGCTTGCCCTCCCATCCCCACCTGGAACCAACTGACTGAGGGCCTAGAGGCAGACAATTAAAAGAGACTGGTGACTTTGGACTTAAAGATCATTGAACTGTAAGTAGAAAGGGAGAGTCTACTGGGACTGTGGAAATTCACCCAGTTAGAGTAATCAGTCTGTTTTGCAGCTTCTTGTTTTATAGCTTGTTTTTCAGAACCCTGTGAAGCCTGTGGCCACCTGCTGGCTAAAATTAGTTCCTAACACACCCTGGCAGCATATAGGTGAACTCCAGGGAACTTTCCTCATTGCGTGCTAAAGTCTCCACCCCAGGAGGAGCTATAGCTCTCATTACCATAACATGTGACCTGTGTGCTAGCATGAGGACCCGCTATGCCTGTGCAACCAGAACTCCTACCTTCCCTGCACATGATGACATACTTTCTTCTTTCTCTATTGCCCCTAAAAACTCTATGCCACTTTCCCTTAGGGAGACACTGCTTTGGAGAATACGCCAGATGCTGTCCTCGTTACAAGTAACCAGACACTTACTGATGAAGACCTGTGTTCTTGTGGAGAGTTGTTTGTTACTCACCAGGGGAACAAACCCTGATTTTCCAGGTAACACAATCAAGACTATGTTCCTCACTCCCCTGACTCCCCTCCCCTGCCCTGAAGTTTTCACCTTTATAACCTTCTACTCGTCGACCCCTTCTCGGAGCACACTTTTGTTTTACTGGAGGCTGTGTCTCCCCCAATCTACAGATTATTTGTTATAAAAAATAAAACTCTCCCCTTTTCTTCCACAAATCTCATGGTCTTTTGTTAACAATAGTGATTTCAGAATCTCTCTGGAGTCAGAAAGTATTTCTTGATTAGGGCTCAGTTCTGCTCCTTGAGAATGGTCCCTAGTCTATTTTTCCTTTTGACTTGGGCTCTGCCTTCTGAAATATCTGGTCTTTCCCATTCCCTGCTTTCTACCCTTCTAAAAAAACACAATCCGTTTTGGTGAGGGGAGTAGCCTTCTCAACCTGGTTCTTCTTTGTAAATAGTCAGGACCCTTGAGTTGTTTTGCATTTCAAACCATTTTTTTTTTTTTAAATCCAGGTTGTCAGTGCTGTTTTCAATACAACTAAAACTTTTGTGAGTAGTCTTTGCTTTTGAATCTATTCCGTGCTGTTTGCTAAAATGCACAGTTCTCTTCTGGATGTGTGTGTGTGTTTGTGTATGTTTCTCTAGATTTAATCATGCTATTTTGGGAGGATCAGACTGCTAGGGAACTATACTCTCAAGATCCTTAGAAACCTGTCCATCTGAGAGAGTCTACTACTTGCTGCCTTAATTCTGTTGGGAGACTCACAACTATACCTTTGCTTTGGTGCATTTCCAGAGATCTGTTCTTTGAAAATTTTTTCTTGGCTTGGGACTGGAAATGAGAAACTTCTATTTTTCAATGCAAGCACTATCGCTCTATTTACTATAAATTCGACTTTAAAATTTGCCAGTACCCCCTGTCCTTTACTTCTCTTCTCAAGCTTATCTCCTCTTGTACTACTTCATTATACATAGCTAAATCCAATCAGATTTTCAATTATTCTGCCCAGTGATCTCTTTGCCAAGTCCAACAATTCTTCAGTTCATCTGTCTTCCACGTTAACGAAGGAGGCAGTTATGCTAATTGTTTTGCCAGAACATAACACAGGTTGTCATTTTTCCAGCTTCTTGGAACAGTTTCTTCACCATTTTTTCAGCTTTCTCTAACAACTTGCTCACCATTTCCTTAGACTTTGCCCCCAATTTCTTCCCACATGTATTTTAGATTCCTATTATGACACTTCTACTTAGAAGTAAAAGATCTGGGACCACTGGTTTGCTTGAATCCTACTTGGAGTCTGTCAATTTCCAATAAAGAAGAATCTCAGAAAATAGCTGTGCATCACTGCCCAACCTAAGCATTTGATTTGATACCATTAATTCAAATCTGGCACTCAATATTAGTTTTAAAGCATCTAAGCTTCTTTTGTAGAGATGAACAGAAGTCCATATCCTTAGTACATGAAATCCTAAAACTGGGTCAGAAATGATAGATGAAAGAATGGGATTTCTTAAACTTTGGGTCTTAGGAATTTGGCACTTCTTTTACTTCCTCAACTCAGACAAACATTTTAGATAAAAAGAAATTAAATGTTTTTTAGCTACTGTCCAAGAATGAAGAGTCTTGGTAACTAATGTGGTCTTGCCTGGAAGATCTCCCATGCAATTATGGCAGTTGGAGGTGCAAATCATCTGAACTTCAGAGAACTGCTGCTGGATGTTGTAAAATCAAAAGGGACTCAACAAAATTGAGAATAATAGACTGATTCTGTACTTTGGTTGAATATTTCAAACCTTTTGTGTCTTGCGACTTTGACAAGTACTAGAATAATTGTTACTTTGCTAATTTAATTTTTATTTATTGTATACTTGTAAAAATATTTTACATTCTGGATTGCCTTATATTTTAATACTATAACCTCTGAAAACCTTCAAGAAAGAAGCCTTGAATTTGTAGTAGAGCATGTCAAACAATTAAACACATTTAGTAATGAAAGGTTGAGATGGAGACCTATATAGTCAAGATAAATAAAGACCATGGATGATCTTTTCAACATGTAAATTCTGACAGCATAAATTACTATCTGTGTAACATTTAGTAGGTAAACTGTCTAACTCTCAATTTCCTCATCTTTAAAAGGGAATTATTATAAATACTGTATAGATTTGTGTGTATATGTGTGTGTGTGTTAAATGAAATGTTTACAAAATCCAAAGAACTGACCCAAGTGCACAAGAGATGTTAGCTCCTAGCTTTCCTCAATTTCTTATATCTACTCTTAAATCTGGGATTTATTTCTAGACATTTAAAGGCTACTCTTTAATCTGATTACTTTATATTTTATTAGATTCTCTTTTCTATAAGGTCTCATTTATGAAAAAATATTTTTATTATCTTTAGCCTATATGAGAAACTAAGAAATAACTTCCCAGGTGTATACTTGGGTAGAAATGAATGTCTTCTTTAAATTCCCTTAATGTGTATCAGATTTATTCCCAGATATTAGTGTTTTCCAACAATTTGAAAAATATTTTTACAGTATTTCTAAATTTATGTAGAAATGAACAAAGTGTATGGATTCACTCATGTATAACACTTCTCAAATTGTAGGATTTAGGATTTTTTTTTTTTTTGCCTGCATCAAGTTTATTTTTGCTACTAGCAATATTGTCTGGATTATACTACTTAAATCCTTATAGGTAAACCCTGGATACTGCTGGCAAGGAAAACATTGGTGAGCACTTTTCAAGAATCAAATTTTCCTATTCCGATGTGCTAACAACCAAGGTCAGTTCTTGATAAAGTGGCAACCTTTGTCTCAGTTTGGTCCTTCATGGTTCATTTTGCACCGTACTTTTTTTGTAGCAAATCTTTTCCTGTTTTTGTAGCATTTTGTTTTATTCTCTTTCATTGTGAGGTAAACATGTTTGAGCCATAAATCTACTAAGCAATGCACACAGGAGATATTCATTTCCTTCCCATGCACATTTATTTTTTTGGAAAAAATGCAGTTCTTGCTGATATTTTGGCCACGTAGGCCAACTATTGTATCATTCTCTCTTCTAGAATGGGAACTATCTTAGTCCATTTGTGTTGCTATAAATCGCCCACCTGAGGCTGAGTGACTTATAAAGAAAGGAGGTTTATTTGACTCATGATTCTGCAGGCTGTACAAGAAGCATGGCACCAGCATCTGCTTCTGATGAGGGCTTCAGGCTACTTCCACTTATGGAAGAGAGTGATGGGGAATTGTTGTGTCCAGGTATCACATGGTGAGAGAAAAAGCAAGAGCGGGGGAGGGAGGTGACAGGCTCTTTTTTTTAACAACCAGCTCTCATTGGAACTAACAGAATGAAAACTTACTCATACCTACCTCCCCCCTAGGGAGTTCATTAATATATTCGTGAGGGATCTTCCCTGTGACATAAACACCTCCCACTAGACCCCACCTTCCAACATTGGGGATCAAATTTCAACATGAGGTTTGGAAGGTCAAATATCCAAACTATAGCAGAATAGATGCACATATTCTCTGTAGTAAAGCTTCCCACTGCATTTACTGAAATCAAGTACTTCTTTGTATTTCTGTTTAGCACTTTGGAAATTTAAAAATGCTTTATATTTTATCTTTTTAATAACTCCGCCAGGTAGACAAGGTAGGTGGCTTTATGGCTACTGTATAAAGACATTATAAATCAAAGATTCTACATGACACATCCAGAATCTAGCAGCTAGAGAGGACGGGATGGAAACCCCAGTCTCTGAACTCTCCACCATGATTTTTCTGCTAAGGCCATCTCTCTATTTATAACTCAACTAGACAGAAACTGACTGTTTATGTCAGAGAAGGTGGGGATATGTGGTTGTTTATTTTAATTCTGGCACACCAAATCATAGAGATGTTTGATTTTTTTTGTCCCAGTAATTATAGTGAATTGTGAGAGAGGGGATCTTATAATTCTAGAGGGAGCCACCACATAATAAGAGATAAATGTTAATTTACAGCCAAATACATTTGCTTAGAATTATTTGTCTGGTGAGTGGACATGATGTCCTGGGCCATGCTAGTCAGTGTCAGGCAATGCAAGACTTGAAGGCAACAGTATTTTGTAATTACAGCGTGTACTCTAGACAAAAATAAAGCAGAAAATGAAGTTGAAATGTTCCCTGATCTAAGTCAGCAACTAGAAGAAATATTTCTCTCACATGTAAGCATGTGGATCCAGGTCATTTCTTGCCAAACTTCTCTGGTATAGATATCAGCAATGAAGAAATTGCCATGAATTGAACAACTAACTACATGTGTTTGTTCCTTTACTTGACAAGCTCTTTGAATCCTGTCAAGTTTTCAAGGTCTTTATTATTGTCCCATTTTACAGATGACAAAATTGAGGCACAGAGAGGTCAGCTGCCAATAACAGAAAAGCTAAAATTTGAATGAAATGTTCTTTAGCCAAACTTCATGCTTTTTCTACTCTTCCAACAAAACTTACTCAAAAAACAAATGTCTACATTTTCTTTAATCTCAAAATATTTACATCTGTTCAACTCTTACCCTGAACAGATAATCAATTCTTAAGTAAATTAGGTAATATTTTTACTTGCCTAAGTAACCATAACACTTCAAATAAAAGAGGGAGACATATGTAGAATTAAAATATGTTCACTAAGAAATTTTTGATAAGACATATTAGATCATTTAAATCCCATGCTTAATGTAAGTTTGGTTTTGTAGGTATGACATACTCTGATACACTATAGTATTTGTCCCTGTAGTAAAAAAAATTCTTTTGCACAGAAGAATCTCAGCATGATTAGTGAAGATTAGATGGCTTAAAAATTTAGAAGGCATTGACCTGTGTAGCTACATGTGAAATAGGCAGATTTAGTACTCAAAAGATTTATGTGTTCTACTTACAAATTTAAATTTTAATTACTATGGCACATGATGAAAAAAAGACTTGTAATACTATAATTTTAAAAACTCCATAGATTTATTTTCCCAGAAAATATGTGTGATTAATTGCATGCAACACTCCTAAGAGATCCTTTATACTTTGCTTCAGTACACAAAGTTTCTGTTAAAAAAAAAAAATGTTATAACTCATTAAGGATTCATTTTAAATATTGTTTTGCATTTTAAATATTGTTTGGTAAATTCTAGTTTTGACAGTATCGAAATAATTTAATTTGAAGTGAGTTCTTACTCATGAGGAGGAACTGTAATAAATCAGTTTAACGAAAAAAAATTTGAGTGTATATCATTGCATTAGCTCTGGGCCATTCAAAAGCAGCTAAGGCTTTGTTCTACCCCCAAAATGAATGTTTAATTCATTAGAATAGGTAGAAAATTAGCATGTTTATGCTTTTTCTTGGTATTTTGCTTGAAGATTAATGTTTTGTTCACCACTGGATGTGCACAAAAACAAATTTATTTGAAAGGAATTAACTGTCATGCAGGGTATGTGTCTTAGTTTTCTTAAAGGGAATAGAAAATGGCTGGGGCCTAAACAATATTTCAGTTTGAGGGTAATGTGTTTTCTGGTTTCTACCCTGTCAGATTCTCACCCTGCTCTCCAGCAAGGCGAGAAGAGATTGCCTGCCTGACATATTTTGCCTAAAGCAAGTCCTGAAACTAGAATTCATATTATTCATTCCACCATGTGCTGATTTCCGTAGGTTTGCCAAGGGTCTGAATACAATCAGTTATCATAAAAAACTTAATACCTCTCGTTTACAAATGAAGTTGTATTTTGTACAAAATGATGAAGGAAAATGGGGAAATAGGGATGTGTGACTCTGAAACTGATTTTTTGTCCATTCCATTAGATAGAATCAGCCTTTTAAATAGGTTTACATTATTTTTAACTAATTAATTCATTTTAGTGGTATTGAAAAATTTAGGACTCTGAACCCCCTTTCCGGCCACAGATGAAAAGCAAAGCAATCAAGTATTGAGAAAAATAAGTTAGAAATCATGAAGTCTTATCTTTTTTTAATATCTTCATTACCATAAAACAATGTAAACTTAGTCTGATGAAGTAAATGAAGTCTGACTTATTCTGTCTACCCCAAGGTCTTAGTTTCTACTGATCGAAATCTTCTTAAGTTACAGGCTGATCTCTTGGAGATGCATTATCCAAGGGCTCACTATCAGTGATGCTATTACAACCCTCAGAGATTAATAGATCATATTTTGCTAAATGGAGTAGCTTTTTTAAAAATAGGAAATATTTCATAATTATATTCCAAAATATTATAAGTACATGAACATGCACTCTGTTGTTCTTTGAATCCAGGGATGAAAGAATAGAAAAGTTCTATGAGGTTATGAAAATGTTTCCACTCTAGAATTAGGTGAAAAAGAAAAAAATCAGTGTGCAGAACCATGTGATTTAACTGTGGCCTAGATGGGAATTACTTTTAAACCATTCATTCTCCGAAGTCCAATCATTATCTTGAATTTTTTCTGTAATGACTACTACAACTATAATTGGTCTTGACACAAGCAACTGCATCGTAATCTCTCTAACCAACTCCCAAACTAATTCCCCATCCTGAATTCCCCACATTTGTTAATATAATTACTGATGGCCCAGGCTTGACACACTAGAACATCTTTTATGCCAGTTCTTATGTTTCATCCTCTACATACCATAAAACGTCAATTTATGAATATTCTACTTTCATAATGTTTTCTTAACCCAAAGCGTTCTCCCCTAATGCCAGTGCCATTACCCATGAGGAGCAGGGTAAGTTAATTCAGACTTTTGTAATAGGGAAAATAAACTTCTTCCATCTTTCATAATTTAAATATCTCACCACCGCCAGCCCCAAACACCCAAATATCAGTTCACTCAGGGTTGAAGGACTAATCCCTTCCTGCTGTAAAGATAAATTGTTATTTGCTGACTTGATTCTAATGGACCATCAGAGTCAATTGAGAAAGAATTAGTAGAGAGGATTTTTGCACAGCGGTTTGCTCATAGGAGAAAAAAGAGTGCTTAAGGAGTTAAGAAGGCAGGAAGAATATTAGAGGGAGGAAGGCATAGCCTGATCTAAAGAGGAGATTATAGAATGGGAGGAGAGAAAAGAAAGGGCCTTTCATGAAGGGCAAAGACTGCAATATTTGCCCTATGGGTGTACTTGGAAAAGGACTGCTGTGAGGGGCTTTGCTGGTGTTCAGGTAGAAGATTTGACCTCCCTTTGCCTCAAGCAGATTTTATGCTAGAATTTTGTTGGATAGGGGCCTCCCTCCATCTGGTCTCTCATTGGGTGACTATCCAGGAGGAGTGATGTTACTCTATGCCCCAGGACATTGAGCAGCCCTCATCTCATAACACCCACAAATACCCTTAAAATCAATAATTACAGCACTGGATTACCTGCCTAGCCTCTACCCTCCAGAGATACTTGGGGAGTTGCTAAACTTATTTATAACATCTTTGCTTGTCTCTGATTTATCATCTCTTTTTTATCTATTGTTAAAAGATACATTTATAAAAAGGGCAAATATTGACTCTTCTAAAAATTATAAAATGAACACATCAAAGATTTCGTGTTACTCATGAATTAATGAGGTAACCAGTTGGATGTTACAATCAGTTCCAAAGATAATTCAAAGAGCAGAGACATAAAAACTATGAAATGATTTTACAGATTCAAGTTAAAACTGACTTTTTTTCTAACAAGGGCGAGGGACTTGCAGATAGGGGAGAGAAATAAAATGTCTCTCTATCACACAATTTATTTGTATGCTTATAGAAAAGAATTATTAATATTTGCACTGCTTTCAGTTATTGAGAACCTACAGAGCTGCAAAACAGCTCAAAATACCATGAAAGGTGCAAAACCCTCAGATTCGGAAACTGGAAGGGCATTCTCTAGACCAGAGGTTTGCAAACTTTTTCCGTAAAAAACTAGATAACAAATATTTTAGGTTTATGGACCATATACATTCTCTATCACTTATTCATCTTGTTTTTGTTTGTTTCATTTTACAACTTTTTAAAAATATGAAAAAAATTTGTAGTTCAAAGGCTGTATAAAAACAGGCTACCAGCCAGATTCAGCCCATGGGTTGAAGGAACCTGGCATTCAGGGCTCTCCAATTATCCATTTGACTATTGTAGATTTATTCCCTAGTGTCTTCCCATGTATGAATCTTTCACCCTTAAATATGCCCCATTTTCTCATTTCTGTACATGTTCTCATATTTTAACAATTAATCAGAATTCTTTCCCCCTTTTGAAATCCTAACATTCTTTGCAAAACTTATTTTAAAAGCTGTCTGTCCAACAAAGTACTTTCCAACCTTTATCTGGGAAAGATATTCTTCTTTGGGCCTCTTTCTATTGGAAACATTATTTGTATCCATCATACTAACTAACCCTCTCTCTATTAATTCATCTATACATACATTACTTCCTTTTCCAAACCGAATTTTTTTACTTACCTCATCTAGGTCTTTCAAAAATTAGGTTCTCAATATTTTTATTGCACTGTTTCTTCCCTTATTCTTTCATAATTTTTAATTTGCTAGGATAAGACTTTTTACTGACTTACTGAGAAAAGTGAAAAGTATTTTTTCCTTTTGTATCATTAGCCAGGCTGGTATCTATGGGAAATCACTTAATATTCTTGCATTAGTTATCTATTGCTGCATGCCAAATTACCCACAAACTTATTTGCTTAAAATTAAACACACATTTCTGATCTACTGGTTTCTGTGTGTGAGGTGTCTGGGTGGGTCCTCTGATGCCTGGTCCATCACAGTACAATCAAGACGATACCAAGGCTGCAGCCACCTAGAGGTTCAACTGAGAAAAGATCCATTTCCAAACACAGTCACATGATTTTTGGCAGGATTCAGTTTCCCAAGTGTTGTTGGACTAAGGGCCTCATTTTTCACTGTCTGTTGGTCAGAGGCCTCCATCGTTCCTTGACATCTACGTGGCATCAAAGACAGCTCACAATATGAAGTCTTGCTACATCAGAGTGAGGAAGTGAGAAGAGCCAGAGGGAGCATGAGAGAGAGAGAGAGATAGAGAGAGAGAGAGAGAAAGAGAAGGAAGGGAGAGAAAGACAGCACACCGGCAAGACAGGAGCCAAGTCTTCCAAAACCTAATCTCGGAAATGATAGTGTGTTTGTTACTTGCTAGAGGTGTTTAAAGAAAGAAAATTATTCATGACACTTGCTAAAACGATAAGGCAGACTTTATTTAGGACTCTTGCCAGAGGTATGGGGACTACTGCGGTGGGGTTTTGCAGTAGGGGAGACAGAGAGGGCTCAGCTCCAAAATCCAGCAAGGAAAAGTGGGAATTTACAGTCCATTAGCAGAGTGGGAGGGTAGGTTAGTGGACAGAAAATCGCTAAGAAGAAACACCAGGGGAAAAGGGGAATTTGGGCTAAACCAAACTAAAGTGTTTCTGGCTGAAGGCAGGCCACGGTGATCAGACATCACTAGTGGGGTGGCGGAAAATGAGGAATTTGATCAGCTATTGGGGGTGATCAGGTAATGAGGTGGAGGATTCTGGGTAAAACAACTTGATGAGATTCTTGCTAAAATTAGGTGATGCAAACAACAAAAGTCTAGGCCTAGTTGGGAAGAGGATTCAGAGGAGCTGACTAAAGTTTGAGGAGCGAATCTGTCAGAGGCAAGTGCCCAGCTGAGGTCCACAGTCAAAAGGAGGGGATTACACCAGGGGGCGCACACTAGGAGGCAGGTTTAGGAGGAGGGGCATTTTAGAGTCTGCCTGCTACAAGTTTTCTGTACTTCCATTTCCTTACCTCTCAGATGATGGCAGTAATGGTGCATCTACCAAACTCAGAGAATTAGAAGGTACAAATGCTATTATAAATTCAAAATGGTGTGAAAGTTAAACGTGTTCTCTAAATATAAGATCATTGGAAACCTCCTATTGAATAAAGGAGAAATTGTCGGATTGATTATGTTTATGGAAAAGGCCAGAACTAATCTTCAACCAAAATTAATGTTTACTGAAAATGTTAATGATTACATCTGACTATGCATTTTTCCCCCTCTATTATCTAGGCTCTGCTTTTGGAAATCCAGGCTGTTTTCTCTTGTCTCCCTATGGTGTTGCATATTTAAAACAGACATTCTTGCCTCTTAAAAGAGCCTTTGGAAAGAGATTATAAGCTTACCACAAAGAACAGGTTCCCAGGCATCCGTGAAGATATCTTGTTTTGGAAGATATCTGTCCTAGAAATCTTAGAATAGACTATTTACTTTGCCTATATATGTAGGACAGCCCTGTGAAATCATCTTCAGAGTGTCTGGTTAATCCGGTTTAATCACTATTGTTCTGATTCTTACTGCTGCAAAAGTGATTGCAACCGCACTATACCATTGCTCCAGTAGATGGCAGAAGCTCACTATGTACCAAATTGGAGTAAGTTTGAAAACTTGTGTATTGAAGGCATGAACAAATGGTCTCAACGTGTTTTAAAAATCTGCTTTTGTTGCATTTGGAACACCGTGGATGTAAAGGGAATTGTAGCATTCCATCACAGACACCTCTGATTCCCACAGGTTTTGCTGATATGCTGCAGAATAAAAAAATAGTTCACAGAACGTGTGATATCATGCAGAATTAAGCCGTGCCTATATGCTAACCTTGTAGTCTATTCAATAAGGCTTTTTTGTTTTGTTTTGTTTCAATAAAGCAAACAGGCTATAATATGGAAGTCATTTGAATTAAAAGAAAGGCATATGGCATTTTGTAATTATAAACCATGAAGATCAGTTATTTAGAACACTATTTAGATAGTGGTGTTCTGCCGTGGGAGTTAAAGACACGAAAAGATATGAGACATTTACATTCAATAGCTATTTTCCAGTATGTGATATTAGAATATTTAAAGAACATACATATTATTGCATATATAGTAACTTAGAAAGTACGTGTATTAACAATTCTATTGCTAATCTTGCCTGTTTATGTTCTTGCTAACTTGACAATGCTGTAATTTACACCAAGGACATTATGCGATGATGCGATTGTATCCACTAAGAAATAAAGATGGTGAAATTTATATTCATGCAAATAAACATAAATTAGGCAAAATTCAGTAATTTTCCTGGCATTCATGCTATATGGAAAGGGTGCATACAACCAAAATTCAGCAAGATAAATCTTAATTTTCTTCATGTTTTCATGACAGAAAATGAGATGATTCTCACTGTAAAAAAAAAAGAGAGAGAAAAAAATTCCCCATGATACTTGTTGGTAATAATGCCCATTGCTTTATCTGTCCTTTTGTCTTTAGCAGAATATTAGGTCCCGTCCTCCCTGTGGGGGACTCTAAACTTGGCAGGGAACTACCCATGGGGAGGACCACATCTAGCTAGAACAGGTATTTGGTTTCCTGGCGATGCTTTGCAGTGGGCACGTGGGCAGAATTTTACCTGGAGATAGCTTAGGTTCTCAAATCTGAGAGCTGAAGCCATGTCATAAAAGGAAATACATACTGCCGCTCGTAGCTGGAAAATTAAAGCAAGACTGGATGAGCTGTGAGATTGACTTGGGCAGTTCAGGAATTAGTTTTTGAATAGAGTCTACATGCCTGGGTACTTGTTCAGTACGGTGTTTTGGAAGACTTTCTGTTTAAAGGCACCAGCTAAAAGGAGCACATTACACCCATACCTTTAGGGACTATCAATCTACAAAGTCCTCTCTGACTATTTCCTGAGTTTTGCTGATAGCTCAGACCCAATTAGATCATAAATGAGATTTAGATTACTTTTTGCTTAACACATTATCTTACACATGTTTATGTTAAAGTTTTGCTGGCATTTTCCTATCTACTGCAGACGTCATTTAATGCAAACTCATTTGACCGGGCATTTTATTATCTCAAAGTGCTTGGTTTTGAAGTGCAGTTTTAGGGAATTTGTTGTGCCTTCTCTTTTACATTAGTGCCTTATTGTTTCTTTTTCTTTTTTTTAGTCCAGCAGAAATGTTGATTTCCTTTATAGTTGTTATTGTGTCTATGATGTTTATCTGTTTTTTTCAATCCCGTACAGATTTTAAATAGCCATGAAAGTAGTTTTATTCAAGGTTTTCCTGATAACACAGTCTGCATAACCATCCATTTTTACATGCCTATTTTCCTTCATTTTAGATGCTGTATTAAATCAGTTTTGCAAATGCATAATTGTTTATCACAAATGAGCTTAGAATAAGGGTATCTTGAGAATTAGAATCTCGAAAAATTCAACAAAAGGAAAAGTCAGTTGTAAAAAATGTAAGTCCTAGCAGAGAAAATAGCATTGGAGAATTTACCTATATGGTTTTCACATCTGATGTTCTTCGAAAAGACATCTGTATTACTAATTTTGATTTACCACATTGGTATGGAGAAAAGCATCAGGGCCTTTATCCACTTCAATTTCAATGAAATATTTGTAATTTGTTTTCTTTGTTGAAGACAGTATTCAGTCTGAGAAGCTTTTTGATGTTTGTTTCTGTGTCTTGGCTTCAATCTAATTGTGAATACTTTTTTGATTTTGTTACTTAGAGTAACTGACAACAGAGTTCTGAATACTGGTTCCTACTTTCCATGTCATTTGTCCCTTTTCCTGTGTCTCTAGTGACACTATTACTTGGATATTTGACTTCCAAAATAAAAAAGTTTTAGATGACTTTTTTTTCTTTTTTCTTTTTTCTTTTTTTTTTTTTGTACTTACTAAGGCATTTTCATCTCTTCTTCAATTTCAATGGCTTTATGGTCTTAGCTCTGCTTTATGTCAAAATATATGCTGTTAACCCATCTTACTTTGGCCTCAGTTTCCACCCATCTCACAAATACAAATACCACTGAAATGCAATTTGAAAGCACAGCATTACACTCTATCTCCATTTGTTTCTAAAGGATATATTGAAAAGCTACTCTATTTCTATGCTACTCATTTTAGCTTCTCTTTCAATTTCTGAATGTCAAGCTCCTCTTTTTTATTTAGCTCTAACAAAATTTCATTCAATAATTTAACACAAAATTTACTGAATATCAACACTGAATATAGTAGTGAACAAAGCTGATAGAACCCATATCCTCATCAAACTTCCAAGGTAGAAGGGAAGTTGGACATTAAAGACATAGTTACAAGTACCATGAGAGCTATGGATGTCTATGACAGCAGGACCTGTAGTCTCAGAGAAGGACAAGGGGAGACATCTCTTCCAACTACTGAAGCAATGTAACAAATTAACTTCAAACTTAGTGGCACCAAACAAGTACCATTATACTCACAAATCCGGTGGGTCAAGAATCCAAATAGGGCATAGTGGTATGACTGATCTCTGCTTCCTATGTCTGGGGACTCAGTGGGAGGACCCATAGGATGAAGGCTGGAATCAGCTGGAGGACATTCCTTTGCATGTCTAGTGCTTGATACTTTCTGTTGGCTGGATCTTAGCTAGGCTAAGAACTCCTGGCTAGAACACCTGCACCAGACCTCTGCTTGTAGCTTGAGCTTCCTCATAGCATTGTGGATGGGTTCCAAAGGTGAGTGTCCCGAGAGAGTCAGGCAGAAGCTGCACCTCTTTTATGACCTATCATTGGAAGTCACATAGCATCACTTCTACCATATCCTCCTGATTGGAGCCATCCCAAACCAGCCTAGGTTCAAGATGATGAGAAGTAGCCTCCATCTCTTGATAGTAGAAGGGCAAGTTTCTTGGAAAGCATATGAAACTATAAATATTGCTTGCTGTGGCCATTTTTGAAAAAATACAACCTGACACAGTATATTTGAGAAAGTGATATTTAAGTTTAAGCTGGTTGGAGGGAAAAAAAGAGATAATAGTGACTTGGCCTAGGGTGGCAGCACTGGAGATGGAGTCAAGTAGATGGATTTGAGATATAATTAGTTAGAATAGGCAGGATTTGGGAAATGGCTTAGCCATAAAGGGTAAGAGTGTGGTCAGATTTTAGAATATATTCTAGGTATATTGCTTTGAAAAATATATGGAACAATTTCAGTACCAAGCATAGGTTTAGTGGGGAGAAGATTATGAGTTAATTTTAGAGATACTGAATTTGAAGTGTTTTGAAAGGTATGTCGAGATGTCCAATGGAAAGTGGATTATGCTGGTCAGGCACTCAGGAGGGATGAAATGTATGTTGTGAATTATCAGCATATAGGTGGTATCTACAGCCATGAATTGGACCAGAAGAGGGTGTCAATAAAAAGGGGAGCAAATTCACAAATTAGGCTAAAGCCAAAATAGAATTTAATCAAACAGAAAAAGAAAAGTGGGTTGATAAAGAATTTTGACTTTTCTTACATTTTAAACTCCTTCAAGGCAAGGGCTATTTCTTTGCAGGATGAATTGGAAATATACTTAGAGGTAGAGTGGGTAGGATTTTGGAAATAGTTTGGCTGTAAGGGTACTTTTGCAGGGACCTTTTTTCCATAGCACGTGGGAAAATTCATAGACATGAGGTTGGAAAATATTGAATCCATCAATAGTGAAGAGTAATGAGCATGTTTGTAATTGGAAGGAAAGGCATGTTTTACATGGTTTAGTTTGATGTGTTGTGAAGTAAGAAATATGCTCCCTAGAGAGTAAAAAGGTGAAATTGGTGTGAAAAGTGAAGATGAATAATCAGAACTAGTTATACAAATTTGTGAGAATATCTAAAATTATGCTCAACAAGACTCTGTATATCGGTGAATTTGTTATGGGAGTGAATGTTTTCCGTATTCTGCAATATAGAAGGGTGGTTTTAAGAAGAGTGTGTCCAGGTCTTTGAAGTCCTTCTCTGTCGCTTTGAGTATGAATAGAAGAGCTATAGTTGTGTGTCGTAGTAATAACTACTGAGGTTGTTGTGATTGGCTACGTCTAACTAACTAACTGGTGGAGTTGATACTTTCTCTAACACCTGGAATAAATAATGTCCACTGGAGTGTCTCTAGCTAATGTGTCTTATTTCTTAGTGCCTTAAAAACATTTCCGATGAAGTTGTACTTCTGTTAATATGTGTTGTCTTCTGACTCTTGGCCTATCGCTTCCAAGTAGCTGCTCATCTTGAAGAGAATGGGCATAATTGTGAATAATAACACTGTTAGTGAAATGACTCAAATCCTCAGAGTCCCAGAATGTTGTATTTTCTCAGCAAAGAGTGACAGAACACTTTGTAATAGCATTATCTAATGTGAACCGGTTTTATATTTCTTAACCTGCATTAATGTGGGGAACTACTGAAGATGAAACTCGATATGAAAGTATTTATGAATTTCAGTACTAGATAATCATAAATGGAAAGTAGATTTTCTATAGGGTTCATTCATTCATTCATTTAATACATTTTGAATATCTACCTGTTACTATGGTTTTAGGATCTGAGATCCGGGAGATGAGCAGATTGCCATCAAGGAGCACACAGTGATAAAAAGGAGAAAAGCTAGAAGATGGTTTGCTGAAATTCAGGGTGTTGTGAGAGTACAAAGAAATGTTACCTGAATAAGAAGCTTTCTCTAATGCCCCTGGTCTAAAATGTAGTTGACTTGAATTAAATTCTGCACAGCAGGTGTTACTGTCTGTAGCATTTTTCTTTTAATAGTGTAAATATCCTGGAAAGGGGTAGTATCGATCCATAGTGTAAGTAGGATAAGGTTTCACTTTTCTACATGAGAGACAGAATCTAGGACAATGAGAAATTATATGTGAATCTCTTTGCTGAATGCCGCAAAAGATAGGATTTCCCATAGGCCTAATTTTCCCTGCTAGACTCTACACTGTGCCAAGTATTATGTTTGGTGTCTGAATGTGATTCATCACCAGTGGTTCTCAAAACTGGTGATGAGTACCTGATTCACCAGAATGACTGCTAAAGCAGAGTGCTGGGCATTTCTGATTCACAGGTCAGGGGTGAGACCCCAAAATTTGTAACCATTTCCCAGGTAATGCTGATACTGCTGGTTCCAGAACCATATTTTGAGAACCACTGCATTAGATGAAGTTCTTGTCCTCAATGAGTTTACACAGAGGTTGGGGAGACAGGTGAGTGAGTAAGTACTGTGTAGTAAGAGCAAAGGGAAGGGAACATTTGAGCTAAGTTTGCCTGTAATAATCAACAATCTGATTCATGTCAAATGGTGACTTAGTAATTTGTCGACAGGCAAAGTGAAGGAAACATTTGATGTACTCATTAATATACTCTACCCTCAAAGCCCAAGAGTATAAACCTTTTATTGAGAAAGAAAAAGTGACAATTCTGCCTTGATTGCTTGTCTGTGCTGATTGGTTTCACCTGCTAAATGCTTCCCTTCACGATGCACCTCACCACTGTGGATTTAACCTCACATCATTTGGGAACTACTTTTCTCTGAAATGTCATAAGCTAAATGGTGACTGCTTTTGTGTTTCTTGACAGCTATATGAAAGTACAAGTTTGGGTTTCATCTTTCTTCTTTTTATATATAGTTGCAAATACAATAAATTATGTCAGAGCCTAAATAAAAGCCCTTTCCTTTTTTTTTTTTTTTTTTTTTTTTTTTTTGTGGCAAGGTTTATCTCCTGACACAATTTAACAATATCAACTGAGGATTATCTTATTCAATGAAAAGAAAGGAAAGAACCTCAACTTTTGAAGATAGGTTTTATTAGTACAAAGTGACTATATGAATAGTCTGTAATCATTTTACCGGAATCATCACAGGGTAAAAAAAAAGTTATTTCTTTCAAATATCACTTTAGAGAAAGAGATTGAAGAGTGGTTTCAAACAGTGCTGTTGTTTCTCTCAGATTTCAGATACTTAGAATTGTCCCAAAGTAGAGAATAATGATTTCTAAAAGCATATTTTGGAAACTAATGAATGCTATTGCCTCATACTTCCATCTTCTGAATTGCTTTCATATAATTCTCTTGTCCTGTCATTTCTCCTCCTCTTACCCCCACTCCTTTGCTTTCTTATACACTCTTATAAAGAAAAGAGAAGTTTCCTGACAGCTAATGTCTCAGGACTACTTATGAGGTCTAATCCTGTATCCTTCTCATCTTATTTTCCTTTTATATACCCCAAAGTTTGACCTACTTTTCCAGTTTATATCACTTAATCTTCCTTGTGATTTTGTCATCTTCTCCAGGACACTGTGAACTAGAATTTAGGCTTCCTAATCCTGATTTCTTTTTTTAGACAAGCACCCAATTTCCTTTTTTATTTTAAAAGAATTTAGCCTTAATAATTATGAGGACATACATATACAGATCAACAAAATTAAAAAATGATCAGGATGTTGTAAAGTCACAAGACATCTCGTAGTGTCCTCTTTTTAACTCTATTTGGTTTTGTAATGTGAACCAGATTTACCTTCTCAATGCCTTTTCCCCGACTCCGATCCATTTGACTCTCTAACTCCCTAAGTCTCCGATTGTTCTAGGAATCTCTAAAAGGTATTTTTTCACACAGAGCATAATATCAAACCTTCCCCCACTATATAGCTGCCCTTTCTCTTGGACCCTTTTCTTCTAAGGACAGTCCTACATGCCTTTATACTAGTGTGGGCACTGCGCTTTTCACTGTCTACATGCAGCAGGGTCACCAAGGACAATAACAAATCTTTTCTTCCTAAAACTTTATTTAATGCCATAAGGAATATCTACATTTACCTTATACTCTGCTACCAAGTCCCTGTAAGTTTTCTTTCATGGTCTGATCTACAGCCAACCGAGTTACAGCAAATAAATTAATTAGATGGGTCCATTGCACACTATAGATAACTTCCTAGCTCTTTCTGCCTTCTCCCTCCCTGCTTTCTCAAAATGAGGCAGATTCATACCTTTGAGAGTCCCTCTCTTGCTACTGTGTCCTTGGTACCAATATCTATTCTAAATAGAATCATGGAACTGAAACCTGCTTGAGATTCCTTAAACAAAAATTTCAAGGGTTTGGATAAATGCAGTCAGATCTTATGGGAACAGTTGTTGGAAACAAGGCTTCTGTCTGGAGGTATGTTTGTTCTTTCTGTGTCCTTTGGGCAAAATGTTGTCCTTTAAGTCTTTGTTCATGAGCGTGGTCTCTTTTGCATTCCATGATAGATTTTAACTTGGCTTTGCTCTTTCCTGTGTCTCCCCACAGCTCGTGGACTCCATATCTTGTATCTCTGAACAAATTGAAGAGATGGGATGGAAATTCTAATCCATCTGTTTCATTTGTGGTGCAGCTGCAGGAGTAAGTCAGCCACATAAAAGATTTTATCACATATATAAATTTTTTGTCAGAGCTACCTTTACCAAAAGGTTGGATTAACTTAAACCACTTTTAGAAACGAATTAAACTAAAACTGTGCATGTGAAAACAAGCTGTTTTAAAACTATCTGGAAAGTAGACTCTTGTTACAATAAATTAAAGAATATACATTTTCAGTATATGGCAAATAGTACTTTGACAATT
>RJWJ010030554.1:0-20134 GCA_004363605.1 Indri indri | reverse complement strand
TCTCCTGTGTTTTGCAGGTTTTGTTTTTTTCATCATAAACACACACTACTTTGCTTATCAGGAAAAAAACCGCATAATCACAAAAGTCACTCTAAGGCTTTAAAGTAGGCTAAAGGCAAAAGTAACTCTAAGAAAGAACCACTCTTAAAAATAAATTTTAAAAAGACAGTCATCCCGATTAAAAAATAGGCAAAGGATATGACTATAAAAAAAGAGGTTTGTGAAAGACCTAAGACTGGCCAGTAGGCATAGTAAAATATATTTCACTAGTCATCAAAGCAGTGCAAATTAAAATAATCATGAGATATCACAGTGGTCTGTGAAACTGACAAAGATTAAAGAGAAAGAAAGAGAATATCCGGAGCTGTAGGGGTTTGAGGAAACATGTCTGCAAGCAGCGCTAGTGGGAATACAAATCTGTACAGTAGTTTTAAAGGGAAGTTTAACAAATATGTCACAAGCCCTAAAATGTGCTACGTTTTGACCTCCAAATTTTGTCGTCAGCCATTTTTCCTAAGAAAATAATCAAACGAGTACACAAAGACTATCCAAGTGTTATTTGTAATAGGGAAAATTGGAAACTGTCTAAATGTTCATCGGTGTTCAGTTGGTGTCAGTGTTAAAAATAAATAAATAGATAAAAATAAATGTTCATCGATGGGGAAGAAGTTAAGTAAAGACAACTCATCAGCAGAACTGGAACACTTTGCAGTCCTCATGACATGGAGCTCTGTTTCTCCAACCGGAAATATGTCCACAGAATTGTGGAAAAGGCAGGTTATAAAACAGAATTCAGCAGCATTTTAAAATTGTAACCCTGTGTGTATATGCGCGTGTGTGCAAAAGCAGAGAAAAAACTCTGGGAGAAAAATGCCCTCCCCGACCCCAGCTTTTTAAAGTCTCTGGATTACAGGTGATCTTGGGGCGTTTTTTTTTCTTTGTAATTCCTTTGTCTGATTTTTAAAATTATTTTTAGTAAGCATATATTAGTTTATACTCAGAAAAATGCAATGCTTAAAAAAAAAAATACCCACCATCTCTGATGCACGTCACAGCCTCTAGGGTGTCCCAGGTTGTACCCTGTCTAACTGTTGAGCATGGTGGGTTCTGATTCAGACAGCCCTGTGATAGAATCCAAGCCCCAACGCTGATGGGATGGATGATTTTGGTTAGGGCTTAATTTCTCTAGTGTTCGATTTACTTATCTGTGGTTTAGGGATATGAAAACTATGTCATGAGGTTGTTAGAGGAGTTGGCGAAGTGCTGAAAACTTCCCCTAACTTCTGTGAGGCCCAGAGAAGAACATAAATGGAAGTCCTCATCTCATACGTTAAATAGAACATAGTATTACTCACCATAGGTATCTGTTCATGTACTAAGTAGACTTTCACAATGACAAAATTGAAAATTTGGTATAAAGCTATGGTTTTTTTATGTACCCGGAAAGCTGGCAAAAAATCAACAACTACTGAACTTAATTATTATTACATATGTGTAGATATTCTGATGATGAGTTGGTCACATTTGTATGAGTAATAAAACAAAAATACATGTGATTAGTAAACAATTACACATTCATTCCATAAAATTTATTTTTCTTGCCTTTATTTCCTGCTTATTTCTACAAATGGTGACTACCTCATCTTATTATAATGAAGATTTTTACTTAATTTGTGTTCTGTTGATAGCAAATACCTGCAGGATTAAAATGTAATTTTATTCAAAGTATACATAATTGGTATATATTTTAATTTTAAAAGTATATCACTGGAAATATTAAAATTTTGAATTATTTTTATTCATAAAAGTTATTTTTCTTTTAAGATGTTTAAAGTTATATATTAAATTGAAAGGTAAATACAAATTATAGCAAGTGACTCACAATCTTAAAAATCAAATTTATTTAACACATTGACTGCCACACTAGAAAAAAAAATTTTTCCTTGGCACCAAGGTGTTTTATTACAAAAATAGAATAAACATTTCGAAAGCAAAATGATCCTTTCTAATTTAATGAAAAATTTGTTATTTTTTATTTTCTGTGTATGAGTTATATGCAACTCAAAAAATGTTTATTTTTTATCGTTTTCTGTGCATGAGTTATATGCAACTTGTAAAATAGTTCACGTGGCTCCCAAGGTAAAGAGATGTATGAGTTACATATGCTTCACAAGTCCAAGGCTCAAAACTAGCGTGAGTTAAATACAACTCACGTGGCAGTTAATGTGTTAAATATGGCTGAATTTGAATTATCTTGTAAATTTAATCATACTAAGTAACTTTTCAAAAATAAAACCATTTGCAGTTCTAGTGCTAAATGTCTATCAAGTTGACAACGTAGAGAATTGGTATCATACTTTCAACTCATGTTATACCTAGAACAAGGGTTCTCAAAATTTTTAGTTTCAATACTCCTTTGAACTACAAAAAATTATTGAAGACTCCAAAAACTCTGGGTTTACGTGGATTACTTTATCAATATTTACATGTTGGAATTAATACTGGGAAGTTTTTAAAACATGAGAATACATAAATATAGATACCACTAGCTCTCAGAGCAATAAATGGCATTACGCGTCTGGCAGCCTCTAGAAAATTCCACTGTACACTAGTGAGAGCACGAGAATGAAAAAGGCAAATAACATTTTAAGAAAAAAGTTTTGACCTTAGAGAACCTGAAAGAGACTTGGGACTCCAGGGGTCCCTAGAAGCACTGATGTAGAACAACATACTACACATTTAAGAGTAATGTAAGTTGCTGAATATGACAACATGATCCTGGGCTGTCACATGCCGCTGTGGCAAGTGCTGTCTTCACCTGGGAACACTTTTGCACCCATGAATTGGAATCTGAAGAGAAGTGAGAATAATACGGACACTCACCACTAATACCAAATGACACTTCATTATGCAAGGATCCACTGCATTAGAGCTATCTAACAGAACAGAACAGAACCGCTCTGACAACTTAATTTGGCTTTTCTCTTGCTTACGCACTTTCTCCACTGTCCCTGGGGCCCCTGCAGAGCGTTAGTTCTGATAGCTGTGCCAGCTCTCATTGTCACCTTCCAAGTGCTACTTTCTGGGTCTTCTCAACCTCTGGCAGTGACTTTTTAGTATCTTCCAATTTGAAATTGGGTTCTATTCAGGAGTCCCCCCTTCCCCTTGTCAACGGAAAAGAAGCCAAACTCTGTACAATAATTTTAAAGAGGTTTATTCTGAGCCAAATTTGAGGACCATGACCCAGAGCCATGACCAAGAAGCCTTGGGCAAGAGGACTCGCTGTGGCTGGGTCACAGTTGGTTTCATACCTTTCAGGGAGACAGGGGTGACAGGTAAAGTCATAAATCAATTCATGGAATGCATGCATTGGTTTGGCCCCAAAAGGTGTCTAAAGGCTTGGAATGTTTTAAGATAAGGAGGTCAGATCATCAGAGACAAGCCACCTGACGTAGACTTGTTGTGCAAATTAAGGACCTGCAGGTGTGTCTTGCATACCCTTAGGCCTGTTAGTGGGTTACAAAGCATGTCTCCAAGAAGGCTTGGAGATACGCTTCACCGGGCATCTGGTGGCTTCCACTCCCCCCAGGGCTCATTCCAGGGTGTGGGCCCACAGGACAGGGACTTCATGCTGCAGTTTATCCTCTTCCTCATCTGCAAACTGTGCTCCCTCCTTGGCTGGAGGCTGGTTGTTGGTCGCGTTGGCAGGGCAGATGACGAGTCTGTTCCGTATTTGCACACCCCTCCGGAAATCTCTCCCGCCTTACGTGTGTCCTAAAAAGCTCCTTCGTTTCTCTCCTAGCGTCTCTGTCCTGCTTCCGCCAAGTCCCCAGCGGGGCGAACGTCCCGCATCTCCGGGTCTGGCAGAAACGTGGCTGCCACGTCACTCTTCCGCCCCCGTAACTCAGTCACCAGAGTTTGCTTTCTTTCCCATTTTCCTTGTCTTCTGTTTTTGGCGGAGGCCAATGTTCAGTGTTTAGCTGATCCGTTTAGCACATCCGTGCACACAGACCGACGAGGGTCCTCTTTGTAAAGGATCCTTTGTGGTCTGGGGACAGTCACGAGGGTCCCCGCACTATTCCGGACGAGTTCCATGCTGAAATGGGACCTTGTAACCGGGGCCGGCCGAGGTCCCCTCCCCCCAAGCCCAGGCTGGGCTTTCCGGCTTGTCACTTAGAGAAGGCCTGCGATGGCTCAGGTTCGAGGCCACCCGGTCTGGTCTCGGCTCGCTGGACCCAGTCACTCTGCAATCGCTCCCCCCGGAGCCTGGCTGGTCTCCCCAAGGCTTTGTCAAAGGGCCTCTTCCGCGCACATTTTCCTTGCTTTCCGCACTGAGGGTCACTCCGAAGGCCCAGCAGCCCTGCGAAGAGAAGAATGACAGTGAGAGAAATCCCAGCCGGAGGAAGGTTTGCTCAGTGGGCGGGGAGGTGCCCGCGGCCACCCCTGCAGCTCGGGGGTCCTCGCAGCTCAGCTCGGGGGGGAAGATGTTTTCTTTTGGTCTGGTTTCCCCCTGTCCCTTCCGAGGCTGGGAGCCCCGACTTCTAGCAGCTTATGTAAATTTCCCCAGGCCCCCGGCCGCTGCTGCTTCCGCTGATCCCTTTGTCTGTCGCCAACACAGGATTCGCCTAATCTTGCTCTGAGCCCGGTGTCTGCTCCGGAGGGGACAGGCGCAGGCGCTGGGAAGGTGGGCCCGCGGCTATGCGGGTCTGGGTTTGTTTCAGGGGTACTGGGCACAGCCGGAGTGAGCGACTGAAGGGCCGGCCTGTCCGAGAGAGGCTGCACCATCGCCCCCCAGGGTGGGCCTCCACCCAAATCCTAAAACCTTAACCTCCCGCCTTGTTGCCTCGTGCAGGGGCTGTACATTTTTTTTTTTTTTTTTTTTTTTTTTTTGAGACAGAGTCTCACTCTCTTGCCTGGGGCGAGTGCCGTGGCGTCAGCCTAGCTCACAGCAACCTCCAACTCCTGGGCTCAAGCGATCCTCCTGCCTCAGCCTCCCGAGTAGCTGGGACTACAGGCATGCGCCACCATGCCCGGCTAATTTTTTTTCTATATATATTTTTAGCTGTCCAATTAATTTCTTTCTATTTTTGGTAGAGACGGGGGGTCTCGCTCTTGCTCAGGCTGGTCTCGAACTCCTGAGCTCAGAACGATCCGCCTTCCTCGGCCTCCCAGAGTGCTGGGATTACAGGCGTGAGCCACCGCGCCCGGCCAAGGGGCTGCACAATTTTTTAAAGATAAAAACAAAACATCGTGTGAACCAAAAGCAATCACCGGCTGAATTCACCCTGTAGATCCCCACTTTAGGACCCAGGCTGACTTGCCTGAATTAGGAATTCTTGACCGAATTTAAGTAATGGTGACTTTCTCTTGGAGTGCTTGTTTATATTTAAAATGCTTTTGAAAAGGCCTTAATCTGAAAAGTCCAGAAATCCACCCACACAGCCCCCAGGGTAAGTGTCTGCTTAGACTTCCATGGGGATGTCTGTCCTTCAGTTGAACCTGGAGACCGTCCAAGTTCAATACCAAATCCTCCTCTCTATGAAGTGGGGCCCCCGGGAAACATTATTTCCCTGCAGACCAGGCAAGACCCTACTGACTGGGTGGTTCTTTTGCTCCTGCTACTATCAAAGGGAGTTCAGCCAACAGGGAGGTGAAAAGGAAAGACACCCGTTTGTCTTTTCGGTTCTTTCCAGAGTTGCAGATTCCTTCCAGAAGCATCCCTTAGCTTGCCTTCCAGGGCTGCTGCCTTCCCCGTCCCCACTGACTCACTCCCACCATGAAATGAATGAGCAGCTGGACAAACATCGAGAGCCCGAGTTAAAACAACAAAGACGTTTTCTGGGGCCTCAAGTGTGTTGATGATGAGGGAACATTGTTTTCTTTTCGGAAACAATCCCACAGAGTTTATGCCACCTGCTAAAGAACACTTCATGGGCCGGGCGTGGTGGCTCACGCCTGTAATCCCGGCACCTTGGGAGACCGAGGTGGGAGGATCGCTGAGTCCAGGAGTTTGAGACCAACCTGGGCAACATAGTGAGACCCCCATCCCTACACAAAATAAAAATTAAAAAAAAAAAAATTAGCTGGGCATGGTGGCATGTGCCTGTACTTGCAGCTACTTGGGAGGCTTGAGCCCAGGAGTTCAAGGTTATAGTGAGCTACGATTGTGCCATTGCACTCAAGCCTGGGCAACAGAGTGAGCAAAATTTTACTGTCTGTAAAATAAATAATTAAAAGAACAAAAAATTTAAGTAAAAAATACTTCCCCCCCCCGTGTGATATAATTTGAGAACAAAACCTGTTATGATGCATTCTGTAATTGTTCTGAACTGGTGAGGAGGTAAGTTGTTTCAGTTTGCATTCTATCCGCATTAAGCTAAATCGAAAAGTACTAGGGCCATAAGTGACCCGTGTAAAGTTCTGCCCATGCAGCATTAGATCAAGACACAGACCAGTCAGGCAGTTGCCTGATCTGGAGTGTAAGAAACCACTGGAAATAGGACCGGTGAAAATCATACTCACCAAACTCCTCTCAAGGAAAGTACTATGTGGGATTCAAAGGAATGAAGTTCTTGTATAGCCACTTGGACTGGGAATTAGAACCGCTAAGAGGCACCCTTGAATAATAATAGTTGGTGAGCTAACTATGGTCCAAGGAAGATGAGTGCAAGTAATCACCAAGCTTTGATTTTCCTTAGCGAGGGAGGGCCCGGCAGAACCGCCCGGCCAGCAGAAACGCTGAGTCCCACCACCATGTCCTGCTAGGTCGTCCGCCAGAGCATGTGGCATCTCCCTCAAACATTCAATGGAAAAGTCCAGAATATTTTTAAAATATTAGTTTGACGAAGCGCCAACATGTCAGCTTGCCAAGGAGCTCACACCTCTGGCTGAGACCATGGACCTTAGGCATTTGCCATCTGGGGATTTGACTGATTCATGCTGTAGAGACAGCACTGTTCATCTGGAGAGTTTTTACTACTAGCGATTCAAGTGGGTCCTGGTTCCGAAGCTCCCTCCTGGACAGTGCGTGGTAGGTTGGGAAATCTCACAGCAAACCCATACTTTAGGGGTGAAAGAGGATGCAGGACATCTGTGGTCATCCAGGCAATTTTCACAGAGCACCAAGTGTAGGGTGCTCGACCGCTTCGTCTCTTCCCTCTGGCGCCATCGTGTTTCGACCAAGTCCCACCTGAGATGCATTGGCACCACGCAGGGCGTCTCTGGGCCCCACATCTGAAACTCCTCCCGGCAGGAATCCGGGAGGCCGGCAGCTGCGAGTGGGCGAGGGGTAGAGGAGAAGGGCCTGGGGAGTGAGTGAAACCATTTTGCAGAGAAGTTGAAAAGGCGTCCGGGCCATGGGGAAGGCGGGCTGTAGAGAGCCTCCATGCGGCCGACCTCCTTTGTGTCCAGGGGCTGTGGTCTGGACGTTTGTGACCTCCCCGCGCCCCACGTCCACTGGTGAAACCTAATCATCGATGCCATAATCTTAAGAGGTGGGGCCTTTCGGAGGTGATTAGCTCCCGATGTGGCAGAGCCCACGTGAACGGCATTAGTGCTCTTATAAAAGAGGCTCGAGGGAGCTTGTTCTGCCCTTTCAACCACGTGGGGACGCAGCTCAAATGCCCGTCTGCGAGGGGACAGGCCCTCCTAGGACACCGGATCTGCTGTTGCCTTGACCTCGGTCTCCTCGGTCTTCAGCACCGTGAGCAGTACGTTTCTATTGTTTATAAGTCACCCAGTGTAAGGTATTGTTGTTGCAGCAGCCCAAATGGGAGAAGACATCAGTGATTTAGCTGAGGTCCCTTGACCTAGAATATGGCCAAAAAACTCTGCCCCATGTCACTTGCCATCTCACTGCCCGACTCCCCAGCCCTCTAGTTATCATCCTCATCTGTGTATCCATCTGGTCTGTTAACACGGGTTATAGTTTTGTTTGCCCTCTCTGCAGAAAAGGATAAAGTCCTTCCAGAAAGGTCAGGCTCGGAGAGGCTCTCCATGGACAGGGCCGGCTCAGGGAATGCTAGAAGCTCATGGTCACGGCAACCATGCAATGCTCTGCCTCCCTGCAGCAAACCCAGGCCCCCTGCACCGTGAGAAGACCCTCTTGGACTTGACTCAAATTTTTCACTCGAATGAAAAGCACATTTGGTTCATTACAGTCGGTCTTTGTTTAGGCAAAATAAGACATGTTGCCAAAATTAAAATGGAAGTTTTGTAGCCAACCTTAAACATTTTTTAAAATGAGGCAGCGTGCATGTCCGTGCGCTTGTGTGTGTGCTCGGTCCTCAGTGAGTGTCTCTAGTTGCTCGGATGTTCTTGAACGCCAAATAAATACAAGGGAAATTAGTTGATTTGGGCTGCATATGAGGTTGGGATTGTTGAGTCTGGAGAAGAAAAGTCTAAGGGACAATAGCGTGAAGAAAGGCACCATTAAATAGTAAGTTAAAAAAAAGGAGAAGAAGAAACAGCTTAAATGGCTACGTGAAAGATTTTTACATTAATGCAAATCATTAAATCGTGGATTTAGGTTACATCAAGAGGATATGAAATCTTCTCTAAGTGTCATTAAAATAAAGCTTGTCAGTTGCCAGATAGTTTAATCCTAACTGAAGGAAGGAGAGACATCTTCCTCCCTATTTTTAGTTGAAGGAAAAAAAAAAAAAATCCCAGTAATGGTTCCTGTAGCTTTAATTTAGCTTTTGATCTTCTATGCATTTGTAACCAAGGGCAAACTGATTCTACTAGAAAATCTTTCTTAATAATACATTATTTATGAGGAAGGCTAGTACGGACTACTACAGAAAAAGAATTTTAAAATGAATGTGTAATTTATGTATAATCGTTACATTAAGATCAAATTTTAAAAATCAATTTGTCAAAGAAAAATTGGGAGAAAAATATACCTCAAACGTCTTTTAGACACTTGAAAATAATCATCTACATTTTTAGGTTATACCTCTTTTATCCCTTCATTTCTAGATCATAGTTTAAAAAGTTAAAACTTATTGATTAAACGTACACACATAAAATAAAAGATAAATGATACACCAGGAGAAAATCCTTGCAAAATGTGAAAACATGCTTATTATTATTATTATTAATTTTATTTTATTTTTTTTGAGACAGAGTCTTGCTCTGTTGCCTGGGCTAGACTGCCGTGGCATCAGCCTAGCTCACAGCAACCTCAAACTCCTGGGCTCAAGCGATCCTCCTGCCTCAGCCTCCCGAGTAGCTGGGACCACAGGCATGTGCCACCATGCCCGGCTAATTTTTTCTATTTTTAGTAGAGACGGGGTCTCACTCTTGCTCAGGCTGGTTTTGAACTCCTGATCTTGAGTGATCCACCCGCCTCAGCCTCCCGGAGTGCTAGGATTACAGGTGTGAGCCACCACGCCTGGCCTTTTATTATTAAAATATAAACATGATCTTTCAAATGTGTAATGAAAGGAACAACTCACTAATCAGAAAATGGATAAAGAACATAAATCGACAATTCTCAGAAAAAGAATGTCAGAGGATAAATAAAAATATGAAAAAATGTTCAGCCTCGCTATTCATAAAAAATAAAATAAATTTTTCCTCCCAGCTTTATCCAGGTATGATTGACAAAAATTATATGTATTTACAGTGTACGTGATATTTTGATATATGTATAGATTGTCAAATCATTAAATCAACCTCTTAACATATCTATCACCTAACATACCTATTTTTTATTTTTTTTTGTGGTAAGAATATTTAAGGTCTCCTCTCTTAGCAATTTTCAAGTATACGTTATTATTAATATTACCATAATATTATACGATAGATCTCCAGAACTTAGTCATCCTGTCTAAGTGAAACTTTGCACCTGTTGGCCAACATCTTCCCCATTCTTCCTCCTGACCTCCAGCCCCTGCTAACCACTATTCTACTCTTTGCTTTTTCTAGATTCCACATGAGTGAGATTCATATGATATTCATCTTTCTGTGCCTGACTTATTTCCCTGAACATAATGTCCTCCGGTTTTATCCACATTGACATAAATAAGATTCTCTTCTCTTTTAACACTGAGTAACATTTCACTGTGTACATGTCCCATATTTTCTTTATCCATTCATCTGTTAATGGACACGTAGGTTGATTTCATATTTTGGTGATGGTGAATAGTGCTGCAATGAATGTAGGAGTGTAGATATCTCTTCAACATACTGATTTCGTTTCCTTCGGATATACACTCAGAAGCGAAATTGCTGGATCATATGGTAGTTCTGTTTTTAATTTTTCGAGGACATTTCATATGGTTTTCTATAATGACTGTACTAATTTACACTCCCACCAACAATATACAAGGGTTCCCTTTTCTCCACATCCTTGCCAACACTTGTATCTTGTATCTCATCGTGGTTTCAAATTGCATTTCCCTGGTGATTAGTAATGCTGAGCATTTTTCAAATACCTGTTGGCCATTCGTATGTCTTCTTTGGAGAAATGTCTATTATCTTAGTCTGATTTATCTTGCTATAACAGAATTCCACAGACTGGGTAAATCATAAACAATACAAGTTTGTTCGGCTCATGGTTCTGGAGGGTGAGAAGTCCAAGAGCATGATAATGGTTTGTCCATATTTTCTCCAATTCTGAAAATTGTCTTTTCACTTTGTTGACTGTTTCCTTAGCTGTGCAGAAGCTTCTTTTTTAATTTAATGCAATCCCTTTTGTCTATTTTTACTATTGTTGTCTGTGCTTTGGGGGCCATATTCAAAAAATCCTTGCCCAGGCCAATGTCCAGAAGATTTTCCCCTATGCATTCTTCTGGTAGTTCTACAGTTTCAGGTCTTACATTTAAGTCTCTAATCTATTATGTGTTGACTGTTATTATATATATGGTGTGAGAGGGTCCAACTTTATTCTTCTGCATATGGATATCAAATTTTCCTGACACCATTTATTGAAAAGACTGTCCTTTCCCCATTGTGTGTTTTTGGTACCTTTGTCAAAGATCAATTGACTGTAAATGTGTGAATTTATTTCTGAGCTCTCTATTCTGTTCCATTGGTCATGTCTGTTTTTATGCCAGTAGCGTAGTGTTTTGATTACTATAGGTTTAGTATATTTCGAAGTCAAGTAGTGAGACGTCTCTAGCTTTGTTCTTTGTACTCAAGATTGCTTTGGCTATTTGGGGTCTTTTGTGTTTCCGTGTGAATTTTAGAACTTTTTTTTAATTTCTATGGAAATGTAATTAGAATTTTCATAGGGATTACAATGAAACTGCAGATTGCTGCTTTGGGTAGTATGGGCAGTTTAACAATATTAATTCTTCCTATCCATAAACATGGGATATTATTCCATTTATTTGCATTATCTTCAATTTCTTTAATCAATGTTTTATGGTTCTCAGTGTATAACACTTTGACTTTCTTGGTTAAATTTATTCTTAAGCATTTTATTCTTTTTGATGCCACTATAAACAGGATTGTTTCTTGATTTCTTTTTTGGATCATTGTTGCATATAAACATTACTGATTTTCATGTGTTGCTTTTGTATCCTGCAACTTTACTGACTTTGTTTATTATTTCTAACAGTTTTTTTTTCTTTGTGGAGTCTTTAGGGTTTTCTATATATAGGATAATGTCGTCTGCAACCAGAAAAAATTTTACTTCTTTCTTTCCAATTTAGATACCTTTTATTTCTTGCCTACTTTCTCTCGTTAGGACTTCCAGTACTATAATGAATAGAAATGGCAAGAGTGGGGTGGGCATTCTTATCTTATTCCTGAACTTAGAGGAAAAGCTTTCAGATTTTTTACTGTTGAGTATCATGTTGGCTGTGGGCTTGTCATACATGCCCTTTATTATGTGATGGTACCCTGGGTCCACTGGAGTCTGGGGCTATGGGGACTAGCCTGAAGCCTGGGTCTGCAGGGGCTGGCCAGCACCAGGGTCTATTGGGGTAGCCCTGGCCCCTGAGTCTGTTGTGGTGGGCCTGGAGTCTAAGGCTGCAGGGGCCATCCTGGCACCAGGTTTCACTGGAACAGGCCTGGCGCTGGGATCTGGAGCAGAGTCTGGTACTCACCTCCTTGTCCCACACAGAGGGTAACCCTCTCAGTGCTATGCTCCTGGACTTGGGGGCATCATGATGCAGGTAACGAGAAACTGTCCTTCCTAGCCTCTTCCAGGCAACTTGTCTTGGTTCTATGCTATACCCAGTTGCTGTAATCTCTCACCTGTATTCTTTAGCTCTTACAATGGCATTTTTGTGGGGGACCGGTTGTTCAAATTGATATTTCTGTAAGAGGATGAGCTCTAGAAAGTCCTATTCCACTATCTTCCTGACATCACTCCAGAAGAAATTTTAAAAAGTAATTGGGGGGCCGGGCACGGTGGCTCATGCCTGTAATCCTAGCACTCTGGGGGGCCGAGGCGGGCGGATCGTTCTGAGCTCAGGAGTTCGAGACCAGCCTGAGCAAGAGCGAGACCCCATCTCTACCAAAAATGGAAAGAAAATTAATTGGACAGCTAAAAATATATATATAGAAAAAATCAGCCGGGCATGGTGGCGCATGCCTGTAGTCCCAGCTACTCGGGAGGCTGAGACGGTAGGATTGCTCGAGCCCAGGAGTTTGAGGTTGCTGTGAGCTAGGCTGATGCCACGGCACTCGCCCCAGGCAAGAGAGTGAGACTCTGTCTCAAAAAAAAAAAAAAAAAGTAATTGATGAGCTACCATTTTTCCAACCCAACACATTGGTTAACAGTAAAAAGAATACTATACGTCAGCGGTAAGAATATGGGAAAATTGGCATCGTAATATTTTTTTCCCTTACCCATTGCAAGGTTCATGGCCGACACTCCTGTAACAAAAGATAGATTAACAAAAGAAAAGCAAAACAAACGTATTTAAGCAAAGTTTTATGTGACACAGGCTCCTTCAGAAGCAATGACCCAAAGACCCAGTGGACACTCTGTATGTTTATTCTTAGGCTTGAAGAAGAGTGGACCGTTGTGTAAAAGTATGGCTGGGCAAAATGGGGATATGATCTAATGGTAATAAACTTGGGGTGGGCGGCGTATGGCAAAGTCTGTCTGTTCAGATTCTTCTCGGCCTATGTAACGTTCCTTCCTTCAGGGTATAGGGCAGGACACCTGTCACTTGAGGGTCTTTAGGCAGAAGAAGGTCAGAGAGACCTTTCTACTTCTGTGGTTTTCTCAATTTCCTTCACCTTAAAATACTCACTATGCAGAGGTGCCATATTTTGGGGTATCATGTTCTGCGCCAGACAGCACTCATCTATCCAACTGGCAGGAATGAAATGTGTACCTTTCTGGATGGATATTAGGGGATATTAACCAACAACCTTAAAATACACTAATTTGACCCAGTAATTTCACTTCTATGGATTTATGGTAAGGAAATAATTGGAAACCTATGAAATAATGTTTATACAAGGATAATTATTACATCACAATTTTAAATAGTGAAAAGTTGGAAATAATCTAAATGCCTAACAAGGGGATGAGTTATAGCAATAATTTGACATCTGTAGAGTAAAACATTAGTTGTTAAAAAGTATGTGGCAGATGAATACTGATTAGCATGAAAAAATGTTCCACCAATTCCCAAGGCTACACATTATATGTGCTGTAGGACGACATTGAATACATTCTTGTGTGCATATTGAAGCAGACACAGCAAAACGTTTTCTCTGAGAATGAAATTGGTTTCTTTTGATTAATTTTTTGCCGTTTTCTAGAATTCTGTCTGCCCTGAGCATATATTACATGGTAGAAATAAAAAAGATAATTTTTAATAGTAAAAAGGAGCAAAGTAACCCTAATCTAGGTATACTAGCCAAACTAGTCAGAAGTGCACTAGCGATCCCATAATTATTTTAGACTCTGAATTTTAAAGAGCTTTGAAATCAAAGGTAAATCCTTGAGCTGATCATACTGCTCTGTTCTCTTCCCTTGAGGTCTGTTATCTCTGTATCCCTTTCCAGGAGATGCTGGTGACTCTCGTCTGTTCCATGCACCAAGTGCTAGGACCCGACGGAAAGCTAAAGTCTTAACACGTAACCAATCAAAGAAAGGAGGCGCCTTTAGACACTCGCACGGACGTGAAAGATTGCCCTACTTCAGGCTTTCACATTTTGGAAACTGCATGTTTGAAATGTATGTCGGCCTGCCCTTTGCTTCTAAATGTTCCAATCAGAACCTTCCGTATTGTAGCAAATGAGGGATTATTACGAGTCAATAGAATTCATACGACCACATGCAGGGAAAATACAGCATAAGAAACTGTATCAACAAAGGGGTGTTTATTATTTCTAAAGAAACTGATTACCCAAATTTAAGATATGTATCCACTTTTAGAGGACGTTTCTTAGGCAAGAAAGCAGGACAATATCCTCCTTTTTTTCCTCTTCCTTCGAAGCGTTTTTTTGGGTTTTCCTAACGGATGTTATTTTTAATTAGCGACTTCATGCAACAGTCAACAAGCATTTTGGTTTGTTGATTTGCCTTTGTTTGTTTGTTAGTGTCACCAGGTTGCAGCTTTCTATTGTGTGATCTTGGTAAAAAGGATAGTCTAAAGCCACTTGCAATGTTATATTGTTATGTGACCTTGGTTTGCAGGGCATAGGAATACAATGGACAAAGTATAAACACAGGATGTTTCTTCCCTCTGTCTAGTGCTAAAATAGCACACTGGAACATAGCAGCCGGTACCACAGTGATACCCATTTTCAGGTCTATGAGAAATCCGTGTGTAACCAAAGGAGGTATAGACCCGGGGACTCTCCTCTCTGCTAGGTACCAGCAAGAGCTACAGCAAAGTCCTCTGGAGCATAACGTGGGGCTCTTGAAATAAGAGTTAAAAATTACTAGCATACATTGCAAAAAAATTATATTCATAATATCAACTTGAATTTGTTTAAGGAGACAGCATGCAAAAAGAAGATTCTGGAACTGGGCCGGGTTCAAATCCCTGCTTTGTTTCTTATTAGACATGTGAACTTAATCTCTGAGTTTCAGGCTCCTGAGCTGTAAAACTGGAATAAAATTATGTATGATAAAATATTCACAAGGTGCAGAGAGTTTTATGATGCATTTTCAAATATATTATCTCATTTGTTCCTTGCACTTATCCCAGGGGAGGGATACTACCCCTAACTTACAATTGTGGAAACTGAGGCTCAGAAATGGAAGAGCCTTGTCTTAAATCACGCAGAATAAGGACAGTTATCTTCTGATTCAGAGTACTGTGCTCTTTCCACAAAAATGCGTTAAGAATTTGCTAACCAACGAGCAATAGAAAAAAAAATGGCATTAAAAGGAAGATGGGCAAAAATGCTGCAGTTTGAGTCAGTTACCCAAGCAATGCTTCTATTTTTAACTAGTAGATCCAGTGTGCCCTGTCACTTGAGCCTTCCTCAGAAACATCCTGGAGAAGAACAGCAGTCAGCACTTTGGATGAGGCCCCTCTGTGTCACCCCAGCCTGGGCTGAGCTGAGAAACGGCGGGGGGGGGCTGCCCAGTGCGCTTCCATGACCCCAAAGGTGGTCCTCTACTTGCGGACCCGAACTGAACTCAATCTAAGTTGCCCTCATCGAATAGGAGTCTCTGATTCTCCCTACAAGAAGAGGATTTTACACATCGGCAGTGGGAAATTATGTCAATTAACTTGTGTGAACAAAAGCTGAATGTCCCATGAGAGTAAGGTTTTCATGTGAGCTACTGTGAAATCTCACAGTAAGAACAAACTCCGTGAAAGTGACTTTGCCTTCGTGTACTCCTGGGTAGTGTCACGACGCTAGTCTGGAGCACTAGCTCATTTTATTGCCCGTGGGGTCTTTTCACCCGCCATTGGGTAAGTTCCCTGAAAACTCTGCCTGGTATTATAATTCAGAAGCTTTGCGAAACATGAAATTTGTGATCTGGGATTTTTCTAGTGCATGATGACGATGCTCTTATTTCCATTTAAAAAGATCCTCAAAAAAAAAAAAAAAAAACTTTGGGGGATAAATTTTGTGATGTGAGACCACATTAAGACTGAATTCTTCAGACGGTTCAGTGACCATGCGCCTCAAGCCTAAAATTCCCCTTCTAGATACAATTCTCTCGATAGCATCACAGCTAAAAGCTTGAGCTTCAAAATAAGATAGAACTGGATCTTAACTTCAGCTGTAGCTGTGGGATCTCAGGTTAACTTCTTTGTGTGCTCGGTCTCCTCATCTATCACATGGCGACAATAATTGTATTAATACCTCATAGAATTATGAGGATCTAAATGGGATAATGTATGCAGCACGTTTAGTAAATCCTGGCAAGTGGTTATAATTCTAAAGTGTCACTGCTGTCATTATTCATCAAGTATGTATTTATTCCCTCGCCATTGGGGACCACAGCAGGCGGTAGACATGGTTCTTCTCAGGAGGCCAAGCTGACCAGTGCCTGGTGCATAATAAATGCTGAAGAACAATTAGCTTGTGAGAGTATTTAAGCTTGTCAATGAGAGGAGTTGCTAAAGGACCCAAACTTAAGCAGAGGTCCTAGCCACAAAACAGACTCCCCGCTTAAAAGAAGTCAATCGATTTGGAGCAATATCCTTAATTTATAATTTATACCCTCTTCGCAGGGGAGGGGTAAGGGGAATGCAGGCAACTCAGGGAACAGTAAGTGATTTCTGGGAGAGATGGATGGGCTCTGGGAAGAGCAGGTGACAACCTGTGACGAAGTCTGTTTGGACGTGGTGTCCATCTCCAGGCTCCTCTCTCGGGATCTTGGTTTCTCTTCCCTGGTTGATGAGATTCCTGGGGAGGGGATTCGCGACAACTGAATTCCTTCTTGGGGATCTACCTTTGGGCAGATAAGGGGAGCTCAGAGAAAGCCTCTTCCTGCATCCGCTGGTCCCCAAGTGCCTCAGTCCAAAGTCATCAGCGTGCCAAAGCATCATATTTTGGGGTGGCATTCCCCGAACCCCTTCAAGCCAGTAGCTTTTCTTTCTACTTACAGCTAAAATCATCCTAGTTGATACACTCTCTCGCCAGCTTCCTTCCCAGTGCATAACATGAACCTCCAAAACAAATCAAACATCGTCTGCAAGCCCATAAAAGCAGACGTTTCCATTCTCAAGATCTTTCTAATGGAAAATAGAAATATAACCTAAAGCACTTAATATTTTTTAGCCCAAAATAAATCATTGTTACAATGATAATAGCGAGGGAGTAACCAGGGATTTTGAGGCGTGGCTCTTGCAAATTACAAGGGAACTCATGTAGAAGGAGCAGTCTGAGTGCTGCATATTAATGGCTCTTTGTAGCATAGGAACCTGCGGCGACAGCCTCCTGGTTGTATGCGGCTGGTCGGTGAGATGTTGTCTCATTCTCGCCCTACTCCTGGCTCCCCCGCCAACCTCTCCCCTTCCCTGAATTTCATCCCAGATGCAGGAGCTGGCAAGGGGTGAGGGTCTGCGACAAGGTGGGATGGCTGTTTTGCGCATGACTTGGTAATTTTTAGGAGCCGCAAATTCAATTGCTTTTGGGTCACCTCAAAATATCCCTGAGTCAAAACATCAAAGCAAGAGCTTCCAAGTGCCAGGTATCTGCTGCCTCTGGCCGGCTGAGCCTTGCCCCTTGACTTGGTTTCCATGCGGCCTCCAGAGGGATTTTTTTTTTTTTATAAGATGCAGATCTGAGCTAATCATGACCTTGATTAAAGTCCTCCTGGCTCCTGTGTTCCCTTCTCCTGTCTCCTCCCCACCTGCCTTCCTGGCACCAGTTACTCTAAGCTGCACGCAGTTGCCCAGATGCTCGTGAGTCCTGCGTCCGCGCCTGCGCGACTCCCTTTCTCTGCTTGGAGTCCCTTCTCCGGGTCCTGCCAGGGGAAGCCTTGGCTTGGGGCCTTTCCTTGGGGACGTGCTCCTGTGTCTCCCGGGCAGGGGTGACTTGGCCATTTCCTGCTCTGGCTCCCACATCTCTGTGCCGCTCCTCTAATATCTCATTTCCCCCTCGGTGGAATTCCCAACTTTTTCACATGTGTTTCTCTCTCTAGGCTGTGAGCCCCTCAAGGGCAGAGAATGTATCTTATTTGTCTTCATAGCCCTTGAATGTGGCACAGTACATCACGGGGCCAGCGTTCGGTGATGTTTGTTGCATGGGTGAAGAGGGAAACAATCCATCGAGTAAAAGATGCCAACCCTATAATAGGATGGTAACGAACACCGTGGCTTCTCCACAGCTGCACGGTTTTCAATTTGTTCTTGTGAAATTTGAACTTGCTGTCATTTCCTGCCTTCCACGCAGGGAGAAGGGAAGTTTGTGTTGCCCTTTAGGGCTTGGGAAGAAAATTCTGTTCTTCAGCTGGGCTTGGATGACAGGATAGGTAATTTGCCAAAACTTCAAGGATTCCAATATGATTTAGATGAGATGTTTCCTGGATGCTAAATGAGATAATACATGGAAAGTAGGCGTTAAAAATATTAGCTGTCAGCCAGGCGTGGTGGCTCATGCCTGTAATCCTAGCACTTTGGGAGGCCAAGGTGGGAGGATCGCTTGAGGCCAGGAGTTCAAGACCACCTTGGGCAACATAGTGAGACTCTGTCTCTACAAAAAATTTAAAAAAAATAGCCAGGTATGGCAATGCATAGCTGTCATCTCAGCTACTCAGAAGGCTGAGACAGAAGAATTGCCTGAGCCCAGGAGTTTGAGGCTGCAGTGAGTTATGATCGTGCCACCGCACTCTAGCCCGGGTGACAGAGTCAGACATCTGTCTTTAAAAAAAAATTAGTTATGACCATGATTGTGATTTAAAGAATCATGTTGATTGTGTCTACAGCAGTAGAGCACACAGAGTTTGGAGTTAAACTGCCTGGGTTTGTGTCCTGTTTCCACCATGTCTGGGCGTTGGCCCTAAAAAGTGACTTAATATTTTCTGAGTCTTAGTTTCCTAATCTGTAACTGAAGACACAATCCCGTGACAAGTCTGTATTGAGTGCTTGCCCTGTGCCAGGAACCATTCTGGTGCCTGAGATCCACACTGAGCAAAACAGACGAAAATCCCTGCCTTCAACAGGTTTACGTTTATAAAAATAAAGTAAAATTTATCAAATCATTGACAGTAACAAATGCTATGACGTAAGCAAAGTTAGGACAAGGGGTAGGAAGTGATGGGTCAGGGCTGCGATTCGAAACAGGGTGGCCGGGGAAGGCCACACTGAGAAGGTGGCATTTGAATGAGGATCTGAAGGCTGGAAGGGAGCAAGCTGAGGGGGACGTTTGCCTGGCACAGGAAGGAGGCTACCATGGCAGGGCAGGGGACAGTAATGGAGGTGACATCAGGGCAGTATCAGAGACAGCTCATGGGGCTGTTGTAAGGACTCTGGGTTTTCTGAGTGAAAGCTCGCTGAAGGGTTTCAAGTAGAGGCATGGCTTGACCTGACCTACAGGGTCCTGCTGACCACTGTGCTGAGGATGACTGGAAGAGGACAAGGGTGGAGGCAAGGAGGCCGCGGTGACAGTCTAGTGCAGGTGGCGAAACAGACCCTCGTGGCCTGTAATCAAGACATTTTCCTTCCATCTCTTAGAAAATTGTTTGAGTGTACTTTATTTTATTAGAATTGCCAGCTGCTGGAGAAGTATTGTACTTAGTACACAAATCTATGGTGCCTACAATGTGAATGGCAGCTGCTCATCTTGTGCAGTGCGCAACCTGCACAACCGTGCGTGTCGGTCCTGAAAGAGAGAGAAGGGAAGAGAGAGAGCGAGTGAGAAATCGAGGATGAGTTAGGTTTTCGGCATGAGCAACAGGAAGGATGACATTTCTACAAACTAAGAAGGGTGAGGAAGGGGCCAGCAAGACATCAGTTTTGAACATGTTAATATACACATTTATGTTTAGTGTGTGTATAGACACATGTATACACACATATATATAAAATCTGGCATGTCTGTATGTAGACACAGGATCAGTCTCTAAGAAGTTATCACGTCAGATTCGATATTCCCAAATATATAATTCCAGACCTTCAACCCAGGCTAATCTATTATCAAATTATCAGCAAAGAAGTTATTTTAAATATATAAATATATATAAAGGAAACATATGCTTTTATAAACTATAGATGTAAAGATATATATGTTTGAATGAAACCACATGAAC
>RJWJ010030553.1:0-19834 GCA_004363605.1 Indri indri | reverse complement strand
TGCCTGGGCTAGAGTGCCGTGGCGTCGGCCTAGCTCATAGCAACCTCAAACTCCTGGGCTCAAGCGATCCTCCTGCCTCAGCCTCCCGAGTAGCTGGGACTACACACATGCGCCACCATGCCCGGCTAATTTTTTCTATATATTTTTAGTTGTCCAGCCAATTTCTTTCTATTTTTAGTAGAGACGGGGGCGGGGGGGGTGTCTCACTCTTGCTCAGGCTGGTCTCGAACTTCTGAGCTCAAATGATTCACCCGCCTCGGCCTCCCAGAGTGCTAGGATTACAGGTGTGAGCCACCGCGCCCGGCCTCCCATTTCTTATTGTTAATTCCTGGGGGTCTCCTCTCTCCTCATGTGATAACGATGGTTCTTAACGTGCGGTCTCTGGACCAGCACCCACCATCACAATCATCTGGGGCTTTGTTAGAAATGAAATTCTCAGGCCTTAGCCTGGGACCTACAGAATCAGAAACTCCGGGGTTCAAGCCCACCCAGGGACACACGGTGTAAGTTTTAGGCCAGGTGCAGTGGCTCACACCTGTAACTCCAGTGCTTTGGGAGGCCCAGGTGGGAGGATTGATTGAGCCCAGGAGGCTGAATTGATCAGCCTGGGCAACATAGTGAGACCCCATCTCTACAGATAATTATAATTTTTAAAAAATTAGCCAGGGGTAGTGGCGCAAGCCAGTCATCCCACCTACTTGGGGGCTGAAGTGCTCGAGCCAGGAGTTCGAGGTTTCAGTGAGCTATGCTCACACCGCTGCACTCTAGCCTGGGCTGTAGAGCTAGGCCTTGTCTCTAAAAAAAAAGTAAAGAAAAGAAAAGAAACTCTGGGGGTGGGGGCCCAGCAGTCTGTGGTTTAACAGTCCCTCCAGGTGATTCCAATGCAGGCTAAGGTTGAGACCTGGCTCTACAGACAGTACTACTCTCCCTACTCTCCCTGGGTCATTGCCTCTGTTCACATGGATTTGATTGTCATCCATGCAATGACTTCTGCATCTGCATCCACAGCCCAGACCCACTCTCTTGAGCTCCACCATGCTCCACAGACCACCTTAAATTCATGAAGCTCCAGGCTGAACTGAGGGGCTCTCCCTGTTCCTCCTCCTGTGTCCCCAGCCCAGTGCACCAAACACTGCAGGTGCTTCCTCTGGGCCCTGAGAATGACACTCGGACTACTTGCCTGCAGTTCCTGGTCAGTCTCCAGACTCTTCTTGAAGACTCCTGCCTGGCTTATGACACACTCCAGCTACTCTGGCCCTTTGGCCCTGCAGGACCTTTGCACTGGCTGCGTCCTCATTCCAGGACTCAGCTTCCTCGGCTGGAGCCTTTCTCATGCTCCAGGTCTCAGCTCAAACATCTCTTCCTCAGAGAAGCCACCCTTCCCTAGTAGGTGCCTCTGTCACCCTCTGTCATGGTGCTCTGCTTATTACCATCCCAGAGTATATGAAAATCTATCACCTATTCATTTACTTGGAGCAAAGCTCTTTGAGGGCAGAGGCCTGGCAGGTCCGGTTTGTGCTCATATCCCCAGTTCCCAGCATCCAGCAGGTGCTCATTGGCCCTCCCCATCCACCCATTTGCCCAGACCAGAAGAACCTGGGCGTCGGCCTGTTTCTCTTCTCACTCCACTTCCCCGTCCGCTCACCACCAGGGCACAGATCCTGCACCTGCCTGGTAGGATCCTCAGACCCACCCCAGTTCTTCCACTCCAACAGTCTCTCAGCCTGATCTCCTCCCACCCACTTCCATTCTCCCACCGGCAGCTACAGTAATCTTTCTAAAATGCAGATCCAATCCTGCCACTCCCCTGCGTAATCCCTTCAGTAACTCTCCATTGCATTCAGAGTCAACTTTAATGTCTTAACAAAGGCTTCCCGACACATCCTGCCTCTGCTTTCCTCTCCCTCCTCATCCATGGCACCTCCCACCAACTTCCAGCAGAGCTCCAGCCTTTTTGAAACCTTCAGCTCAGAAATCACCTGCTCTAGAAAGCCTTCCTTCCCTTCCTTGGGTGGCCGTCCTAGAACTGCCTCCCCCCCAACCCCCGACAGACAGGCAGTGCCAGGCTCTCAGTCTTGCTCACATTGCATCCCAGTAGGCAGGCAGGCACCTGGGAGCATCACCTGTCCCCACTCCTCCATCATGTAGCTCATGGACTGGGGGAGGAGAGGGCAGTCTTGCAAGAGTCTTAAAAGCAGAGAGAGTTGTTTTGCAGGACGGTGGAGGAGTAATGGTTTAGAAGCAGTGACTGGGAAGGGCCATTGCCAGTAGAGGATGGGAGAGTGACAGACAGAGGAGGGGAGGCAGGGTCAGAGGAGTCAAGGCTTCCCGATGGTAGAAGGTTTGCAGTGAGGCAGGCTAGGAAGGACAGGTCAGGAGGAATACCACGCAGGGTGGTCCATTGGGTAAGGTGTGGACTTTGGGCCATATAGTTTAGGAGTCATCAGCATATAGGTGATAGAGTGACAGGAATCATATAGCCTTAAATAGTAGTGCTCAAAAAAAAAAAAAAAGGAAGAAAGAAAAGAAATCACACAACCCACTTAGTCCCTGAAATGCTGGAGTGGTCAGCCTGTAGAAGCTGTTGTTGCTGGATTGGGGACCACAGGGTGTGACTGGATATGATCCAAAAGTCCTAACTGTGGTTGGCCTAAACTAGCACAGGGAGTTGGGCTCTCATGGGGGGCACTGGACACACTGTCCTGAATTCCGGTGGCCCTGGGGCTGATACTGAGATGGGAGAATCACACAAGAACCCACTTATCTGGAAAGCCCTTGAATCAGCATGGGGATATAAAAGACAGATTCTGGTTTTGATGGCTGGGTACTGGTGGGAAAGGCCAGCTCCCCCATCTGTCTGGTCACCCAAATCTGACCCCCATGGCTCTTCCCAATGCCCGCAACAGCCTCCTTACTCATCTCTTCCTGTGCCCCTGCATCCACTGTGCACATGGCAGCCAGAGTCATTTTTCAAAAAATGTAAATGAGACCATGTCACCGGCCTCACTGAGCTGAAATCCTGTTAGAGGCTTCCTGGGGTGCTTAAGGTAGGAGCTGGCAATACTGTTTTCCAATCTGAGGTGGTACAGGGGACAATTTTAGGTGGGACATGGAGGACTATTTTTAATTTCAGCTGTGGATTAGAAAAATATAAGTGGTTTGTCAATCATTTGTCAATATTCTTGCTTAGAAGGATACAAAAGGATAAAATTTAAAGAAACATATTAGGGAAATAACAGTGTAAGTGGAGCCCCATGAAGAGGGTACTGGAATGAGGCTCAGGAAATTAGGCCCCTCTTCGCTCTCATCTGGGGCTCTTTGTCCCTCCCTCTCTGCTCTAGCTACACTGGCCTTGCAGGTCCTTGAAGATATCACACGCTCATCTGCCAGAAATGTTCTGGAATGTTCTCCCCAACCTCACCCTTGCACCACTTTCCCCTTCTCTTGCTAAGATAACCACTCTCAGATCTCCATCCAGTGTCACTCTCTGGGGCGAGGGTCTCTTGTGATCAGGGGCCCTGTTGTTAATGTCTCACAGGCCCTCCACTTTCCCTTCATAGCACTTACTGCAGGTTGTGACATCTGGTTTGTGTGTCTGTGATTACATCTAAGCCCCCACTAGAATGTAAGCTTCTCGAAGCTGGACCATATCTTGCTCACCATTGTGCCCAGCGCCGAGCACAGTGCCAGACATATATTGAGCACTTGTTTGAAAGAACAAATGCCTGAACAAATGAATGAACTCAGCAACTTGACCTCGTGGCTCCTGCATCCATCCCTTGCACGTTGACACCACCCAGCTTCTGGCTACCCCCGCGGAGTTAGGAATTGCCTCGGCACCAGCCTTTGAACGAGGGGCCCGCATTGTGGTTTTGTACCTGGCTTCACAAATTACGTAGCTGGTCCTGAGCAGAGGGTCAGGGCAACTGAAAGGCAAGGATGGGCAGGGGTGGAGATGGGTGATGCCTGTTTCCGGAGCGTGCTGAGAAGGAAGGAGACAAGGACAGGGTCGCAGACTGTCTCTCCCAACCTGGACCCGGTCCTGGCTCTGCCAGCAGGGATCATGGAGATCAGGTCTGGACCCTCTTTCTGGGGATCCCGGGAGAGCCATGCAGGTGAGCTCAGGGGCTTCTGCCTCAGCTTTCTAAGGGCCTCTAGCCACCCGCCCTGTCCAGAGCTTGGCCTCTTCCTCCTGGGCTCTCCCACACGACAGTGTTTGCTCATCCTGGATACCACAGCCCCCTGGTACCAGACCTTTGCTATAGGAAGTTTAGGTCCAGAATGTACATTGTTTTAATTAAAAACTTTTTAAATATAGAAAGCCCAGAGACCAGTATAACAAACACCCATGTATACTTAGCTCCCAGAATAATCAATTATTAACATTTTTGCTTCCCGTGTATGTATTCCCCTCCATCCCCAAGGTCTAAGATGGCTGCTGAATGCTTCAGATATATTTTTATATAAAATAAATAGAACATCACAGATAAAGCTGAAGTCCCCTTTGTTCCTCTGCCCAATCTAATTCCTCTCCCTCTCTTTCTTTCCCAGGAGCAGTTGTTATTACGAATCTCATGTGCATCCTTGTGATCTACCTCTATGAGCAAAATAGAAGGTGTGTTCATGGTGGCGTTATTCTTAATCGCCAAAAAGCAGAAGCAACCCAAATGTTCATCAGCTGACGAATGGATAAACAAGATGTGGTATATCCATAAACGAAATATTATTAAGCAATAAAAAGAAATTAAATGCCAATCCACACCAACATGAATCACCTTGAAAACATTATAAGTGACAGAAACCAGACACAAAAGGCTACATATTATATGACTCCATTTACACTGAATACACAAATCCATAGAGACAGAAGGTAGATCAGTGGTTGCCAGGGAGGGAGAGAATACAAGTGGCTAATTAATGGCTTCTTTTTGGAGTGATAAAAATGTTCTGGAATTAGATAGGGATGATGGTTACAAAACTCTGAATATATTAAAAACTACTGAATTGTATACTTTAAAATAGTTAAAATGATGAATTTTATGTACATTTTTTATTATGGGAAAAGACTCATAACATTAAGTTTAGCATCTGAACCGTTTTAAGTGTGCAGTTCAGCAATGTTAAAGTATATTGAAATTGTTGTGCAACCAATCTCTAGAACTTTTTCATCCTGCAAAACCGAAACTCTATACCTCATAATTCTCCCACCCACTCACCCTTGGCAACCACCTTTTCACTTTCTGTTTCTATGATTTTGACTGGTTTAGACACTTCTTATGGGTGGAATCAGACAGTATTTGTCCTTTTGTGACTGGCTTATTCCACTTAGCATAATGTTCTTGAGGTTCATCCATATTGTGGTATGTGACAAGATTTCCTTCCTTGTTTAAGGTTGCATAATATTCTGCTGTATATACAACATTTTCTTTATCCTCTCATCTGTCAATGGACATTTTTGGGATACTTCTGCCTCTTGGCTATTGTGAATAATGCTTTGTGAACACAGGTGTGCAAATATCTCTTGGAGACCCTGCTTTGAATTCTTTTGGACATATACTCAGAAATGATATTGCTGGATCATATGGTAATTCTATTTTTTTTTTTTTTTTGAGACAGAGTCTTGCACTGTCGCCTGGGCTAGAGTGCCGTGGCGTCAGCCTAGCTCATAGTAACCTCAAACTCCAGGGCCCAAGTGATCCTCCTGCCTCAGCCTCCCGAGTAGCTGGGACCACAGGTGTGTGCTGCCATACCCAGCTAATTTTTTCTTTATTTAGTCACCACGCTGATTGTTTTTTTTTTTTTCTGTTTTGTTTCGTTTTTTTAGTAGAGACAGGATCTTGCTCTTGCTCCAGCTGGTTGGTAATTCTATGTTTAATTTTTTGAGGAACCTCCATACTGTTTTCCATAGTGGCTGTACCATTTCTCACTCCCACCAACCAACCCAGTGCTCAGGTAGTCGGAACCCAGGGCATAAGGGTTCCAGTTACTCTGCCTCTTCACCAACACTTGTTATTTCCTGTTCGTTTGTTAATGGCCATCTTAATGGGTGTGAGGGGATTATTACATGAATTTTATTTCAATAATTCTTAAAAACGTGATTTAAAAATATTTTCCTATAGATATATTACTGCAACTTGTTTATTTGTTTACTCATATTATATTGCTACATATAGATCTGGTTCACTTATTTTAATGGCTCAATTGTCTTTTTGTGTTTTGTTTTGTCTTTGAGACAAGGTCTTGCTCTGTTGTCCAGATTGGAGTTGCAGTGGCGTGATCACAGCTCACTGCAACCTCCAATTCCCAAGCTCAAGTGTGAGCCTCCCAGCTCAGCCTCCTGAGTAGCTAGGACTACAGGCACATGCCACCATACCTGGCTAATTTAAAAAAAAAAAAATTGTAGAGGTGGAGGCTTTCTCTGTTGCTCAGGCTGATTTCGAACTCCTGGCCTCAAGCAATCGTGCAACCTCAGCCTTGCAAAGTGGTGGGATTACGGGTCTGAGCCTCTGCACCTGGCCTCAATTGTCTTTTATTGGAAGAACATGATATTATTTATTTTTCTACTGGTGGACATTACAGTTGATCCATTTTTTTCTCTCCTGGCAGTACTTCCATGCCTTGACAATGTCTGCTGTGGCACATTCGGGGAGAATTTCTCCAGGGTGCTATAATTGCTGGGTTGGAGGGAATACAACTTCTCAGGATATTGTCGAATTGGCCTGTAAGTGGTTGTTATCAATTACACCCCCATCAGCAGCTTATAAATTTCCACAAGTCCTTACGAACACCTGTTATTATCAGACATTTTGACTTTTACATATCTAATGGTTGTGCAGTTTTAATTTGCATTGTCATTTCCTTTATTTCTATTTTTTCTCTTCTTTTCCCTCACTTCCTCCCTTTTTCCTTTCTTCCTTCTTTCCTCTCCTTTCCTTTTGGTATTTTCTTGACTATTCTTAGAGCTTTACACTTCCATATGGATTTGGAATCAGTTTGTCTGGTTCCATGAAAAACCCTGATCAGGTTTTTTTATTAGAATAGTTTTGAAATTATGGATTTATTTACAAGTTAATCCAACAACTTATGGATTTATTTACAGGATAAGTTTTTTTATTAGAATAGTTTTGAAATTATGGATTTATTTACAGGCATATTACTATATTGAACATTTGCATCCATGAACAAATTACATATTTCCATTTATTTAGGTCTTTCATAATTTTTTAGTGCAGTTTTAGGTTCACAGCAAAATCGAGCAGGAAGTGCAAAGTTCCCAAACCCCTCAACTACCGCTACACATGCACAGCCTCCCACTCACCACGTCCCTCACTTCCCACACCAGAGGGGCACATCCCCCACCAGAGTGGTACGTTTGTTACAATCAACGAACTGACAATGACCCATCGTTATTATCCAAAGTCCATAGTTTACATTAGAGTTCACCCTTGGTTTTGTACATTTTGTGGATTTTGACAAATATACAATGCCATATATCCACCCTTACAGTATCATGCAGTTTCGAGGCCCTCAAAATCCTGAGCTCTTCCTGTTCATCCCTCCTTCCAACCCATGACAACCCACAAATCTTTTTACTGTCTCCATAGTTTTGTATTTTCCAGAATGTCATATAGACGGAATCATGCAATATGTAGTCTTTTCAGATTGGCTTCTTTCACTTAGTAATATGTATCTAGTTTCCTCCATGGCTTGTAATGACTTGATAGCTTATCTCTTTTTAGAGCTGAATAATATTCCATTGGCTGGATGTACCACATTTTATCCAGTCACCTACCAAAGGTTATCTTTTTCTTTTTTTGAGACAGAGTCTTACTCTGTCACCCCAGCTAAAGTGCAGTGGCATCATCATAGCTCACTGCAACCTCCAATGCCTGGACTCAAGTGATCCTCCTGCCTCAGCCTCCTGAGTACCTGGGACTACAGGCGTGTGCCACCGTGCCCAGTTCATTTGTATATTTTTTGTAGAGATGGGGTCTTGCTCGGGCTGGTTTCGAACTCCTGGCTTAAGAGATCCTCCTGCCTCGGCCTTCCAAAGTGCTCAGATTCGAGGTGTGAGCCAGCATACCCAGCCCCAAAGGTTATCTTGGTGGTTTCCAAGTTTTGGCAATTATGAATGAAGCCGTTGTAATCATTCATGCATAGGTTTTTGTGTGAACATAAGTTTTTGGCTCATTTGAGTAAATACTAAAGAGCACGATTGCTGGGTTGTATGGTATTTGTATTTCTTTACATTAAAAAGTGTTTTATAGTTTTCTGGAAAAACGTTTAACAATCTTTTGTTCTATATATTCCTAGGTGCCTTATAATTTTTGTTGTAATTGGAAATATCTTCTTTTTCTTTTGAGATGGGGTCTCACTCTGTCACCTAGGTTGGAGTACAGTGGCATTAACATAGGTCACTGCTTGACCTCCCAGCTCAAGGGATGGAAATGGTATCCTTTTGATTATACTTTCTTGTTGCTTGTTGCTAATCCACTAAGCGATTAATAAGAACGCTATCAATTTGTGTAGGATGATCTTGTATTCAGCAATCTTGCTAAATACTCATTAGTTCTAATATTTCGCATGTAGATTTTTTATTAATATTTTCCAGGTAGAAAACAAATCATGCATATAGGGATGGTGTTAACTCTATTCCTTAAACTTCTTATTTCTTTGTATTGTTTTATTACATTAGCTAGAAATGCCAGCAAAATTGTGAATAGAGAACATTCTTATTCTTGACTTTCGTGGGAATGCTAGAGTTTCACCCTTAAATATGAGTTTGATAAATATCCTTTATTACGTTAATATATTACCCTACTAATCCTAACTTTCTAAGATTTTGGAAAAATGAGTGTTTAATTTCACCAAATGATTTTCACTTATTTACTGAAGTGATCATACACTTTTTATCTTTTAATGTATTGAAGTTCAGAATACAGGAATTATTCCCCGATGTTAAACTATCCTTCCATTTTTGACTAAACTCTACTACATATTTGTTTCTATATTTATATATAATGTGGATTCTGATCTCTGTTTTATTATTTAGGATGTTTGTATTTATAATCATAACTAAGCTTGTTCTAGAATTTTCTTACTTTTAGTTGCCCTTGCCTGGGCTTGGTGTCAAGGTCATACTAGTATTATGAAATGAGTTAGGCAGCTTTCTCTTTTTTCCACACACTAAAACAGTTTATATAAAATCAGGTGTTATTAGTCAGGGTTCTCCAGAGAAACAGAACACAGGATTTATTTGTTTATTTATTTATTATGAGGAACCAGCTTGTGTGATTACGGAGGTTCACAAGTCCCTAGATACGGGAGATGAGCTGGAGACCCAGGAGAGCCCCTGTGCAGTTCCGGTCTGAAGGCCTGTGGGCTCCAGACCCAAGAAGAACCCATGTTTCGGTTCAAGTCTAAAGGCTGGAAAAGACCCACGTCCCAGTTCACAAGGTCAGGCGAGAGGAGCTCCCTCTTACTTGAGGGAGGGTTGGCCTTTTGTTCTACTCAGGCCTTCAACCAACTGGATGAGGGCCACCCGCACTGGGCAGGGCACTCCCCTTTACTCAGTGCACGGATTCAGATGTTACTGTCATCCAAAGACATCCTCACAGACACACCCAGAGTAATGTTTGACCAAACATCTTGGCACCCTGTGGCCCAGTCAGGTTGACCCATCAAATGAATCATCACATAGTGAGAATATGTTCTTTGGAGGTCTCTGGAAAACTCACCTGTAAAACCTACCGGGAATGTTGTCTTTTGTTCATTTATTTGTGTGGATGGGGTGGGGCGGAGGGGGTGGTTAACTTCTTTTTCATCAGGATCATTTCCTTGGAGCCTTTCTGTCCTACAGGGACCCACATGGGCTCGGCTTCCTGTTTCCCTTTGTGGAAGCCTGACCTTTCACTTAGTTTCTAAAGGCTAATAGGATCCAGGAGACTTAACAGGGATGGGCTGTTTTATGTGTAGAAACTACTGACTTTTGGGCTGCACCATTTGGGGATTTTGTATTTGACATAGCTGTTATGCTGTTATTGTAGCTGACCACTAGAGGGCAGTAATGGATCAAGAATTGCCTAATTAAAAATGTTTTATATATATATATATATATACTATAATAAAAACAGATTTTCCCCCTTCTTCCCCTAAGAACCCTGAGACTTAGAGAAGCTAAGAAACTTGTCCAACTTATGTATTCCAGTACATAGCAAATCTGGAATTTTAACCTAGGTCTGTCTGACTCCAAATTTTATTGTTTCTGGTCTGGGTACAAATAAATTTTTTTTCATTTATTCATTCATTTGAGAGTGGCTAAGAACTCAGTCTCTGGAGTCAGACTATCTGGATTAAACTTCTGGCTTCACCACTTACTAGCTAGTACCATAAGGGCTCTGTGCCTCCGTTGCCTTATCTGGTTATGGGGATATCAGAACTTAGCTTGTAACATTATGCAAAAATGAAATGAGATGACGAATGAAAAGTGTTTAGAACAGTGTCTGGTACTTAGTAAGTATTTAATAAATTCAAGCTATTGTTATCATGAACCCAACCGATATTTATTAAGCAACTACCCATCTTAGTGCCACTGTTCTAAGGGCTGGGACAGCGGTCGCACACACGCATACAGAAATCCCTGCCTGCTGGAGCTTGCACTGTAGGACCGGAGATCAACAATAAACAATATAAGAAAAGTTTAATATTTATCTTAGTCTAAGTATGAAGATGGCCAAAAATAGAGGCTGGCAGGAGATGGGGTGCCGATGGGAGGAGGGCTTGCCGTGTAAAACGGGGCTGTCAGAGACGACTGCACTTAGGTGAGGCAACACGCAGCAGATCCCAAGGAGGTGAGGGAGCCGGCTGTGGGCCGGCTGGGAGCACGTGGCTGTGTGGGAGCAGAGCACTGGGCAGAGCGGAGAGTGAGGGGACAGGCCCTGAGGACCATGCCCGCCCTCAAGGAATGGCAGAGACAGAGAGGTGGCAGAAGCGAGGGAAGCATGGGGCCAGGACTATGAAATGGGGCCAGGGGTGAGCATGGGGTGGGCAGCCGATGGTGCAGGCCCTACAGCCATGGGGAAGGTGTTGGCCTTTCCATGGGCCGGGGGTCCTTGGAGGGTTCTGGGCAAAAGGGTGACCTCACGTGACTTATGTGTTCCAAGCTCCCTCCGGCTGCTGCGAGGACAGGGGACTCCAGGGGCAGGGCGGTGGTAGGGAGCCTGGTGAGGAGCCACTGCAGCGAGGGAGACATGGGGAGGGCTTGGACTGGGGGGCAGCGGTGCTGATGGTGAGATGTGGACAGATGCCTCTGAGACATCGGCTGGAGATGCCGACCACACAGGGAGGCCGGCAGATTACAGGACTCTGGCCTGTGCTCCTCCCTCAGCACCTCAAGTGCTGGCCTCGTCCCAGGGAGCCTGCTGCAGCTTCTTTTCTGGCCACCTGCATCTCCCCATGTGGGGCCTCCCAGGACGCTCCCACCCAGGAGCACTGTCCTGGGTGCCCAAGGTGGTGTGGGAGACACCCATTCCCCATCCCCGCTCTTCAGTGCACAGGGCCAGGCACTTCAGGCCACAGTTAGTCACAGAAACAGGAACGAGCCTGGAAATCCCCTAACCTGGTCACTCATTAACCCAGTCCTGGGTGAGGGACAGGCCTTGTTTCCTCCCCAGAGCTGGTGATGGTTAGTCTAGGGAAGGCACTGTAAAAGAAAATAAAAATATCAGGACACCCCCCACCACCACCACCCCATGCAAAAGGGAAGGTGAAGGCCTCGGGCTTTAGGACCATGAAGGACTGGCAGGACTGGCCCCACAGATCACTCAGAAGGGAATTCCTTGCTGGCCTCCCACATGCAAGGACATGCAAATCGTAACTTTAGGTCTGCAGGGTACGTCTAGCTCCTAAAACTGACGTCTGTGTGATTCCACGCTAATAATGTTTATTTTCACAGGTGCAGAACAGAGACAAGACAGAATCAAACATTCTTCTACCGACCCAGGGACATCTATATAATTGATGCTTCCTTCACTCGTTTTTCTCTTCTAACGTTCACTTTATTGTATGTAAAATGTAGGTTTACTGGGTCTCATGAGAGTATAACCATTTTCTCTCACTACCCACACACCCCTGCCTTTTTTTCTCTGTGCTTTATTTTCCTGTAAATGCTGAAGCTCCCCAATTCCCCTTTGGAAAAGCAGCCACAGATTTTTCTGTGGTTTGCGCTTTTCCCGGGTGCATCCTCAGCTTTTGCTTAATAAACCTCTGTTGATTGCAACTTTGCCTCATTATTTTGGGTTGTCAGCACCGAGGGTTTCCTCTGCTGTGTCTACCTCAATTAGTCAAGTTGGCTCTGGGTGGGACTGTCTGAATGAGGGAGAGGGGGCAGGAATCTATTAGCAATGTCTGCCATGGGTACACGATCAGGGAGTGTGGCTTCTCATGGGCCAGATATTTGTCATTCTTAATCTACCTGCAAATACCCACTGGGCACTGTGCGGGTGGGTCAGTCAGGCAGCTTGCTGGCATTCACAGGTTTAGCGAGAAGCTTTCAGTCCTAAATCAAACAGGAAGAGCCCAAGAGCCAACACCTGGCCCTGTCTCATCCCTCCCACCAGCTATATAATGAGGTGCTCTCAGTAGTCCTTTGGGGCAGAGACTCAACCGCACGAACAGAATTGGAGGCTCTGCTGAGGGCATGGTTACCCCCACAGCCCCACAGCTGTCGTCGCTAGTGGGCAGGTGACCTCAATTAACTGAGAGGGCTGTGATTTTTTTTTCTTTTTTTTAGCAGAGACATATCTTTCAACCTTAGGAAGATGACGAATTAATTAACCTCTGATACCTACCTGTGATGGAACTTTCTTCCTTAGAGGGTGTCTCATGTGGGTATATAACTTAATCTCGGGAAGATTTGGAATTAAGTGTAGCAAACTAAACCAAGAATTAAAACCTTAGTATTAATATTTCTGTTTAAAGAAGAAATCTAGATACATTTAGCTTTTTATATAAATAGACTTTTAAGAGAACTTAAGTTTCTCCATATTTATAAATTAGATTTATTTGATTTATAAGAATGATTTAAATCTTCTGGAAGGTTTTTTAAATATCAGATAACTAAAGTATTGAAAAGAAAATCAGATCTCTCAGCTATGAATGCCCTTTAAAATGTTTGGAGACATGAGTTTGTAAAAGGCTCCTTAGAAGCATTTGCTGAAATTGGCTAGATTTTCAAACAAGATTTGTAAGCTGAATTTGAAAGGTTAAGAAAGAACTAGTGTTTTGAATTAGCAACTTTAATAAATATAAACTAATTGTTTACTCCAAAAATAAACTTCTAGTCTTCTCTGTGATCAAAAACCATCCTCAGGAATCAACCCAACTGTTCATCAAAGGTGAATGGATAAATAAATTGTCCTCTATTTGTACAATGGAATATTACTCAGCAATGAAAAGAAACAACTCATTCACAAAACTTGATGAATTTCTAAAGCATTATGCTAAGCAAAGGAGGCCAGACTCAAAAGATTCCCTACTGTATGATTCCATTTATATGAAAATTCTAAAAAAGGGAAAATTATGCTGTTCTCCAGGGGCTAAAGTTGGAAGAAGTGTTTGGCTGCAAAGGAGTCCAAGGCAATTTTGGGGTGATGGAAATGTTTATATCACAATTATGATGGTGGTTACCTGACTGTGTACATTGGCAAGACTCATCAAATTGTACATTTAAAATTGGTGAATTTGATTTGATGTAAATTATGCATCAGTAATGCAGATTTTAAAAAATAATACTATCCTCTGGGTTACCCAAACCCTCCAAATTCCACATGAGGAATGAAGCAGGATCATTTCCCGAGAATGATGCGGGAAGGGGGTGGGGCTGTGAGGAGGGAGGCCAGGTAACGACGCAGGCCTCGTGGAAACCGGCAGAGCCAGCCCGGGCAGGAGCACGGTGGGTCCCCCAACCTGAGGATCTGATTATGGACAAGTCAAACCAAGTCACCTGGATTAGGTGACTCTTCCAGCAGGTGTAGAACAGGTATTAGGTTCTGCCTTGTGTTTTAGTCATTAATATCTGTTGCTGTGTAACAGTTACCATAAGCTTAGCGCTCTCAACAACACATATTTGTTATTTTACAGTTTCTGTGGACCAGGAGTCCTGGCGTGGCCTAGCTGGGTCCTCTGCTCAGTGTTGCCCAAGGCTACCATCAAGGCTCCACTGAGGAGTATCTGCTTTCAGACTTATTCAAGTTGTTGGTAGGATTTGTTTCCTTGTGCTATGTGACCGGGTCCTGGCTTTGGGGCTTGGCCATTTGCTGGCTGCCACCCACAGTGGCACCCTAGAGGCCACCTGCATTCCTAGCCACGTGGGCTCCTCCAACATGGCTGCTCACGTCATCAAGCCAGCAGGGGAGTCTCTCCCTCCAGCCTGCTAACAGTCACACACAAGGTGAGGCAGTCATGGGAGGGCATCCCATCAGCCATATGGCGTAGCTGAATCACAGGGTGACATCCCTCATGTTGCCATGTTCCATTGGTTAGAAGCAAGTCATGGGTTCCACCCACACTCAAGCGGAGACGATTATATAAGGCATGGACACCAGGGGGCAGGGGTCACGGGGGCCACACCTGGGCAGGGGTCACGGGGACCACTCTAGAGTCTGTCCCCACACCTGGGCAGGGGTCACGGGGGCTACTCTAGAGTCTGTCCCCACACCTGGGCAGGGGTCACGGGGGCTACTCTAGAGTCTGTCCCCACACCTAGGCAGAGGTCAAAGGGGCCACTCTAGAGTCTGTCCCCACACCGGGTGATGTGATAAGGAGTGGGGTTGTTTCCAGGGGGTGAGACAGAGATGAGGTCCAGGAGCCCTTGGCTAGGTAAGGAGGGAAGTGGAGCCAGGAATGGCTGCCAAGGGGGCGGTGGGGCCAGTGGTTTGGAGAATCTTGCTGTGGGAATACTGAGCCGAGGAGCGTGAAGGAGGGACGTGATTGCTGAAATCGGGATTTCTGAAAAGAGCGGTTTTTGGCGATGGTGGGTTCTGTGGAAGGGGGCGGTGGAGGGGCGTGAAGGAGGTCACTGGAATTGGGGGGCCAGTGCCCCTGCCAACCCTTGCCCCTCCCCATCTATTCTACCCAAGAACACAGAGTCTCCTCTGCTCTGGACCCTCCAATGCCTTCCTGCCTCACTCGGAGAAAGTCTAAATAACCTCCCATGACCTGCTCCCCCCACCTCTGACTATGTCTCCTGCCTCTCCCCCCTGCTGTCTACACTGCAGCTACACTGGCCTCCGGGGCTGGGCCCCTGCTGCCTGCCCCCTGCCTGGACGCCCTCCTCTCAGATAGCCTCACGGCCGCTCCCTCCCTGTAGCTTCTGTCCCCGCTGCTCCCTTTGCCGTCTTGGTCCATCTTACATAAAACGTCACCTCTCCCCATCACTCTCTGTCCCCTTATCTACTTTCACCAATGAACACTCCACATATGCGTTTGTCTAGGGTTTTGTCATCTGTCTGCCCCAACAAGCATGTCGGCTCCACAAACCTGAGGTTCTGGTTTAGTCACTGCTGTACCCAGCACTCAGAAGAGCACCCGGCACTGAGCCGGCGCCCCGCAAATATTGTTGAACAAGGGTAGCCAGAGCTGGTCTCTGAGTCCTGAAGTGTTGGTAAGTTGATACTGATGGGTCTGAGGCCAAAGCCTGGTGATATGAGCTAGGAGCTGGTGTGGGGACCTCAGTATCCTCCCTCCTTTGTCTGGAAGCGGTGGACCCAGAAGATATAGCATTTAGTAGGCTGTAGAACTTGGCAGTTAAGAGCTCTGCCACTTTATAGCTGTGTTACCTTGGACAAGTTACTTAATCTCTCTGAGCCTCTGTTTCCTCATCTGCAAAATAGAAATGAAACCTAAATCATGGAGTTGTAGAGATAAACTCAGACCCTGTGTGCCAAGCACTTGGTACAGTTCCTGCATATGGTGAATGCCCAGTAATTGTCGGGTAACATTACATTATTTCTCTGTGACTGTTTACAATCGCACTGTGCGCTATGGTCCAAACAAGCTTTGCCATTTACTATTTTTTCTGATCGAGGGCAGATCCTTTTACTTAAAATGAGATTCAGTTTCATCATCTGCATAATGGAGATAATAACTCCTGCCCTGGCTCCCTTAACAGAATTGTCAAAGGGTGTAAGTGAGGTAACACATGTGAAAGCACTTTGAAATGTTATGTGCTGTATCATATAAGGCATTTGTACTTTTTGTTCTTGCTGACTAGTTCCTTTTAGGGTTGCTGAAGTTGTAGGCAGTGGGTGGTTTGTTAGTTTTCAGAGGATCCAGCAGAATACTTGGGGTGCCTAGGATGGGGTGTTGCCACACTGGACTTCCTGGAGCAGAGCAGGGCAATCCAGATTTTGCCCATAGGTCTGGGCTAAGCCTGGGCTTGAAACGGCCTTTGGGCTCACAGCCACGTGGGTCAGCCAGCCAGCTTTCTGAGATTCACGGTCTGAACAACAGTCTTGCTCCTTTTTACTCCTGTATGTAGCAAAAAGAAATCGTCCATAGATCCTGTTCTGTCTTTGGAGATCCAACACCTGCCCCGTTCTCACCTGCCACTATCAAGTAATTCACGAGAGAGTGTCTCTGCAGCTCTCTCGGTGAGAGATTCAATTTTCACAAACAAAACCCACTGCCCTGTGAGGTCATGGCCTTGCACCAGAGCTCCAGGGTTGCTTGTGTCTTGGGCAGCGGGAAAGGAAAGAAAGCAGTGACAGCTATCTGGGTTGGGGAAGGCGTGTGCCTCGGCCAGTACCCACCAGGTGGGTGGGAGGCAGAATGGTGAAAGAAGCCCCTCAGCACGCCACGTGGTACACAGTCCCTCCCAGTGATGCTGACCATCAGGCAACCTGGGGCCCACTGGCCATTGTGGAGTGAGAAACTTTCCAGTCTGACACTGTGTTTTCTGCCGGGGGTGGGGGGTAGGGGGGTGGTTCTCTGTTCTCTGGGGTGGGCCCAGTGCAGACACTGCTCTAGGGGAGGTAACCCAGCTCCCCTGTGGGATCAGAGAGTGGCAGGTGGTGCCCCCAGAACCTGGTTCCTCAAACTCAAAGTCAACACACACACACACACACACACACACACACACACACACACGCCAGCCAGCAGCTTCCGATGTCCCTGATGGCCCATTCCTCTCACCCTTGCAGGCTTGGAAGTCAGGGTGAGGTGATAGAGACTATCTGCCAATATCCACTCCCACTTATTTCAGAGAACAGGCTAGAATGCATTTCCCAGCCTCCTTTGCAGTTCCATGTGGCCAACTGTCTAAGTTCTCACCAGTGGAACGTGGTTGGGGGCAGTTGTGCGACCTTTGGGCCTAGGCCTTAAGACTGTGCATACTTCCCCCAAGCTCTCTTCCCCTTCCTGCTGGCTTGAACTTGCAGGGGGACCTTGCTTCAACCACGCAGGCACAACAGTGGGAATGGCGGGGAATCCCAACGGAAGGAATCCAGGTCCCAGTATGTCTGCACTGAGCAGGACTTCCAGCTGACCTGGAACACTCACCAGGCAGTTACATGAGAAAAGTGAACTTCTATCTTCTGAATCCACTGAACCATTGCTGGGCCTCTTTGTTACAGCAGCCACGCCTTACCCTTACCAAGCACAGGGGAGAAGAGTGTGGCAGAGAGGAAGGCTTCCCGGGCTGGCATAGCTGTCCAGCCCACCAGGCCTGTATGGCCTGCCACAGAACATCACCGGGATCGCATTCCGAGGAGAGTCCCGGGAAGGAAGCAGTGCACTGCATTGGTTAAGACTGACTCAGACCAGCCTAGGTTTTAATTTTGGCTAGAACGTTTATTAATGTTGTGAATTTTGGGCACTGTCACTAACAAACTGAGTCTCCATTTCCTCTTCTGTAAGATGGGATAATAATAGTAGCTACTCACAGGGCTACATGAGAATTATATGAGATAACATTGATCAAGAGCTCAAAAATGTTTATTGTTACTAATGCGATCAGCTGATATCTATGTCTGATTTTTCCTACCCTCTTTCCCCAGGAAGGAGGGAAAGAAACCAATGTCTTGAGTTTTTCACAAAGCCATACATATTCACTGTCTCTTAAATTACAAGTTCCTAAGGTCTTCAGCACACCTAATGTTTCTCAGTCATCTGCTGTGGACGAGAGACTAGGAGGGGGCCAGGGGACAGAGATGCTCTTGTGGAAATTAATTTTCTGCTTTGCTCCTCGGAGAGCATTAGCTCTTTCCAGGCTCACAAGCTGGAGTCCAGTCCCCCTACTGAATGGAAACCTACCTTGACTAGGAAGGAAACCCTGATTCTGCTTCACACCTTCTTATGAGGTGCCTGGGCCCCAGGCCAGACAAGTTAAATCATAATCTCAGGGCCTGGGCACTGATATCTAGGTGTTCTCAATGAGTAGGTAGAGTCCAAACACTGCCCCTCCCCAGTCATCCCACACCACCCTAAGTGCGAGTTTCTTAAACAAGGTCTGACCTTGGCAGTCACCTGGCAGAATCTTCTAGGGTGCTCATCACCTACAGGCTGGAGCCCAGACTCTGCATGGTGCCTGAGGCCTTTCACAATTTGGACCCAGCCTCCTTCCGTTAATGACCCTAATGGCTAAGACTGAGCAAGCTTTCATATGACCCAGGCACTATACTGAGGGCTTTATGTGTATTGTCACATTCAGTTCTCACCTAAGCATAGGAGACAATGTCTTCACTCAGTTTCCTCATCTGTAACATGGGGATGTTCCAATAAAATGGGTATAGTGTCTGGTGCGCAGTTACCATTCAATTACCAGTAGTCAATACTGCATCACTTCTACCTTACAGATGATGAGAAAGTTGAGGTTAAGGAGGTTAAGTAACTTGCCCAAGGCCATAACTCATTAAAAAGGGCAAATAAGGGAGTCTGGCTTCAGTGCCCAAGCCAGCCCGCCTTTCACCCTGCCACTGAAGGCCTGTGATCAACTCAGAGCCAACTTCTCCAGCTCCCCTTGATGAGGCCTCCAGGTCTTTGCACCCATGGGTCCCTTTGCTGTTAGAATGGTTCTCTTCCTCCTCCTCCTGGAAGGCTTCCTCCCAGAGCCCCCTATCCCCAAGACTGCCCAAGGCAGGGACACATCCCCCAACTCTGTGCCCCTCAGCCTTCTCAACAGACCCCTCCACTCTCATCTCACCAAACTACCACTGAGACATATGGCATGCCCCCACTCAGAGCGATGGCATCCTTGTCACCTCTGGCTCTGATGTGCCTGTCTGGCACAAAGAAAATCTCTGAGTGTTTGTTGGATTCATTGGGAGTTGAGTCCATCAGAGAGCCAAGCCAAGAATGGAGAACAATACCTGCTGCCAGGGACCGCCTGCCTGCTCTCAGCCGTCAGTGTGCACTCCGAGTGAACACACGCAAACGCCTTCCCTTGGCCATGGCCCCCTTATCACTTGCTGGGACTTCCAGTCCCTTGGCCCTGGCTCTCCCTTTGCTTTCCTGTCTCTCCCCAAAGTTGGCCAGCAGGGGCTTCTCCCCCTAGCGGGGCCGGGACCATCCACAGCATGAGTCCAGAAGATTTCTCACTTCCTCAGTTCATTTATTCAACAGGCATTTATTGAACAGTAGCTATGAGCCACACCCTGGGCTTGGTGCTGGGTCCAGAGTGGAGAGCAAACCAGGCAGGTCCCTGGCCTCGGGAGCTTAGATTCTAGTGGGGGGACAGTCAACCAACAAGGAAACACACAAATGGATGAGCAGCGGCAAACGCCCATGAAGGGAAGGAACAGGGGCCTGGAGATAGACAAAATATTCAAGGACAGTAGTC
>RJWJ010030552.1:8467-20038 GCA_004363605.1 Indri indri | reverse complement strand
GTTGGCAGCATCCGCAGGGCTCCCACCCGCTAGCCACTCACAGATGTCTGCTGGGGGAAACTGAGTAACAAAACCACCATCCGCTGCCCTCTTTTGCCCTCCCCCACATACAACATCCCTCTAAAGTGAGTAGAGTGGGGAGCAGGTGGGACAGAGTCGGGGTGCCTGCAGGGGCGACCAAGTTCCAGACTATATTCTTAGGGTATTACTTGGAAAAGTGACAGGAAAAGGGGATAAGATTGCAGTGAGAAGATGTTCATTGGCTGGAAAGGAAATCGTCCATGTCTGTGCCATGATGTAAACCAGGAGAAACTGTAGAATCCCTGATTAACCCAGGCAGCAGGACCAGAGGCCACGGGCGCTGTGCACTGTGGCTCCCAGGAGTCCAGGACAGCCACTCCCAGCGCTGTGGGGAGAGTCCACGGGAGGGGGAGCTGGGACTGCCAAGCTTGGGCAAGTGGCCTCTCCCTTGTTCCCTGTGGCCAGCCAGCAGAACCCCTTCTGTGGTCCTCGGCCCCCTCCCTGTCACTACCCCTCCCAGCTGGAAGAGGACAAAGGGTAATGCTGGAATCGCCTGAAATCCAGAGGTGGGGTCCAGGCCACCCAGGGCGTCCAGACAGGAAGCTGCTCCCCACCCCAGGCCCAGCTGGATCATCCAGGGGGAGGAGGAGGAGGGCAGAAGAGTTGGCAGGAGTCAGGCTTCAGGGCAGAGGACGTGGGCCGGGGAGGTTCCAAGCAAAAGTCCTCTGCGGACTGCTCAGATGCTTGTGAGTTAAATGGCTCTCAGAGGAGTGGTGTGTATGTGTGTATGTGTGTGTGTGTTGGCAGAGAGGTGCGATTGAGTGGAGGTCATAGGTCAGTTCTGTGGAGCCATGGAGGATGGGGTCATATCAAAAAGGCAGTACCAGTGACCCTCGCTCCACAGGGCCCAGCTAGCATTGGCTCTGACCGCCGCCACCACTCCTGCCTCTTACCTTGGCAGCTTCAGTCTGTTTCATCCTGGTCTCTCAGTTCCACCCCTGCGCATGCCCCAGCTCACCCCACGTTCATCCACCCCGTGTGTCCTGCCCCTCCTGTGTTCAGGCGCTGCCATAGGCACGGGGCTACAGTGGAGGACAAGGCATAGGGTTCCCCGTGCGGCTCCAGTGGCTTCTCTGTGCCAGAGCCACCCCTAAGAAACACTAGGGTCCCTAAACTGACAGCTCCGCTCCCAGTCTTCCCAAACCCCAGCAAACAGCCACCACCTTGACACCCCGCTCTCCCCAGCCCAGCCGGTGTTGAGCTCCGCTCCCACTCTAATCCTGCTCTCACTCTGACACCAGCCTTGCCCTAACCCTAATTTGGTTTTGTCTCTATTGTTAGTAAATCAGCCGTGACTGAGGCTTCTTGCAGAACTGGGGCCTCCTTGCAGCCCGGGGGCAGTTAGAGAGGCAAAGCCTGCTCCAGTCCCAGGCTCCGGCTCGCCTGCCTTGCAGAGGCCGTCTCTGGGGCTCGGGTGCCCTCTAGTGCCCGCTGGGCATGGGACAGTGCTCGGCCAAGGGAAGAGTCGTTTCTCCGTCAGACAGACTGGACTCGTGCCGCACGAGGGTCCGGAGCACTCAGCTGGTCCCCTCCCAAACACCACTCTGGGTAACGGGACTGTCATCTGTTTGCAGAAATATCAGAACCATCTTCCAAACCATCTTCCACTAAGCTCTCGGAGCTCATAGCTCATTCTGAATAGACTTCTTAAATGTTTAGTTGAAGTCCCTGCTACTGCACTTTTATCTCCTTCCTTGGCAGGAAGATGGGAACCAAACGGTCACCTTTCTCATTACTGCAGCCCTTTATGGGTGAGCTGAACTGTCCTTTCCTCCGCTTCCCTGTCTGCCCTTCCCTTGTGGTCATGTTGCCCCTCAAACAGAATTGAGGCCGGGCGAGAAGGGGAAGAAGGGGACGGCACCCCTGGGAGTCTCGGTCACAGTTCCGGCAGAGGAGGGGTTGCCATGCGACAGTGCACCACGAGGAGGGGGCTGGAACTCCCTGAGGATGATCTCGTCCCCACCCAGAGCGTCAGCAGAGAGGAGGGCAGAGCCGTGACTCTGACAGCCAGGGGGAGAGGCGGAGGCGAGGGGCAGGCGTGGGCTAGCTCTGAGCTGTCTGGAGTCAGCGCTGCGGGGAGGCCCAGGTCTGGAACTGGTGCCTGTTCAAGGCTCGCGGGGGAAGCCCCCTGGTTCCAGGCACAGGCCTCCTGGCTCCAGCAACGTGCTGCGCTTTCACTGGCAGAGAACGCACCGTTCCTCCTGACCCCAGGCCAAGAAAGCCTGCCTCCTCTTTTCTCTCACCCCACCGCGTAGGACACTGCAGTCCCCACGCAGCACTGGGGAAAGGTGGTCTGGGAACAAGAAGCCCCAGCAAGTCGGAACCCCTGTCTCCAACGGGGGCACCCCAGGTCTAGCTGGGGCATCCCTGACAGTGTTATTTTGTCTCGAAGCCCTAGTCCAGTGACTGGCAGCCACCAGGTGTTCATTACTGATGGACTTGACTCTTTTGCTTCTTTTAAAACCCCGTTTAAAATGTCGTCATTGAACTAACCTAAGCATCTGTTGAACCTACGTGAGCTCCATGTGAGGCAGAACGCTAAACGGTCCCCTCAAGGCACAGCATTCACGAGAGGATGAAAAGTCTGCCACCCTAATCTCACCCTTGGCGACTGCGTGATTTCCTTTCAATTCATGTCCACTTTAGACTTCTTTCCCAACCGGCGAGGCCTGGCCTTTCCTGGTCATTGTAACGTGGCAGCCCTTCCCTCCAGCGGCGCCCTGAGTCCCAGGACAGGTGCCCCAGACTCTGTCAAGGGCCACTGAGCGATGACACCAGCTGGTAACCAGTGCACGTTTCCTCATGACAGCATCCTGTGGGCCACAGCAGCAGGTTGGGGACCTGTGCTCCCCCTCTTGGGTTTTGGCTGCATGCCTCAGCGCTCACCGCCCTAAAAGGCAAAATGATTACATCCTGCCTGAGCACTGACTCCGTCACTGGCTTCCGGTGCATTGCTCCCAGGTCATCCTCACAGTGACACGCCTAACTCCCACATGTGCGAGTGTAGAAAAATCCATCAGTTCGGCAGTAGCTGTGAAACCCACAGCCTCATCAGCTGCACTCTCTCTGAGAGCCCCCGTCTGTCTCACCCTTTCGTATTTTTCCATGGCAATTTGCTTTCTGCCATAAAATAGTCTTCCCAGTCCCGCTCATGTTTAGCTTTTTGAAACTAAACTTTGTCAGAAGCGTTTTAAGAACTCTAAACAAATCACAGCTTCTCCTGCTCCTTATAAACTCTCTCAAAACTCTTTTCCAGTAAGAGGTTCTTATCCTGCATGGAACCATGTTACTTCTCCGCAGACGGTTTGCTGAGGTTCCAGCCGTTTGTTCTGCCCCCAGCCTGCTAGAAAGGCCCACTGTCCGCAGTCCGCCCGCAGCTTCTCCGGCTCACACCCGTCGCAGGCGCCGAACTCGCAAAGCACGCAGAGCTCGGTCACACTCAGCACCCCCTCCGGGCAGGGCCTGACCAGCCTCCGCCCCGTCCCCTCTGGCCTCTCGGGGGTACAGCTGTCCACGTGCTCCCCTCCCTCCCTCGGCCTGCTCGCCAGGCCGTGGGCGAGTCGCACACTTGCCCCACGTCTGATGCGCTCGTTCATACCCACTCACACTCGCTCGCACACTGCCGCGCTGTCCCACACCCACACTCACACTCTCACGCTCCCTCACACTCTCTCACACTCACACTCATACCTCACACACACTTGCTTGCACACTGCCACGCTGTCCCACACTCACACTCACATGCTCACTCACACTATCCCACACTCACACACTATCCCACACTCACACTCTCACACACACTGCCGCGCTGTCCCACACCCACACTCACACTCACACTCTCACGCTCCCTCACACACTCCCACACTCACACTCATACCTCACACACACTTGCTTGCACACTGCCACGCTGTCCCACACTCACACTCACATGCTCACACACACACTATCCCACACGCTCACACACACTGCCGCACTGTCCCACACCCTCACACTCACACTCTCCCATACTCTCACACGCCCTCATGGTCACACTCTCTCACACTCACACACTGTCCCACACGCTCAGACACTATCCCACGCTCACACTCATACCTCACACACTCACACTCACACACTGTCCCACACACTCAGACACTATCCCACGCTCACACTCATACCTCACACACTCACACTCACACACTGTCCCACACACTCACACTCTCACACTCGCACATACACACCGTCCCACACACTCCCACACTCACACTCATACCTCACACACACTGTCCCACTCACACACTCTCACACACTATCCCACACTCGCACTTTGAAAATCCTTTTCCTCCATGACGTCCCCCACATCCTTGCTCGGTTTTCTCAGACCCCCCGTCCAGCTGCCAGCCAGAGTGCAGCGCAGACTGTGGCTGAGGAGTGCGAAGCAGACTACTAAGTGTTGCATCCAGAGTAGTCAGGACTCCAGAAACCATCTCCTGCCTCCTACGGATGGGGAAGCTGAGGCCGAGAAAGGGAAAGGCACTTAGCCAAGGTCAAGTGGCCAGAGCGGCCTTTTTGTGGAGAGACAAACCTATACCAAGGCAAAGGGAAGCCTGGAGCTTTGAAGCAGACGTGTCCTGCTGGGCCCCCCACCTGTCCCTGTGCCCCCCCTCACTCCTGACACATCCACGTGAGCAGCCAGTGTGGCTGCCGTGTCCCTCCTCACCCGCCACGAGCACCCGTTGGTTTCACCTCTGCCACGTCACTCAACCCTCACTGTATTCCGTGATTTCCTTTAAGGTACAGCCCAAGGGCTATTTCTTCTGAGAACAATTACTCTGATTTTATGATTGCCCCCTTCTGTGCCACCCTCCTCAGTTGTATATTCAGTTTGTACCATGGCGATACTGCTTGATGATGTAACACTTTGTAACCCATATTTCAAGTATATGTTTTTGCCTCTCCGACTGAGTTATAAGCTTCCAGAAAGGACAGATCATGCCTTCTGTGCATTTTGTCTTGAATGCCCACAATAACTAGCAAGGTACTCGGTACACGGCTGGAATTCCATAAAGCATGTTCAACAAATGGATAAATGGATTTGACACCAGAAGCACTTCTAAGGTGCTGGCTTTTAAGCCAGGGCAGAAAGGGACTGTCACGGTTGTGTGCCGGTTCTGAAAGTCAAGAGGGACTGGAGGGGATGTGGAGAAGGGTCTGTCTGGGGACCATGAGGTTAGAGAGGAAGGGGCGCAGGTGAGACCTGGCGGAGGAGGGGCTGCGTGGGGAGAGGCGGTACCTGCCGGTCTGCACCTGGCCCCGTTTGGGGGATGCCCAGCACTCTGGCCTGGTGGTCCTGTGCCTGTGAAGGCTGAGGCCTGTCACGGCCCCCAGCACGGCCTGCTCTTGGTGGGCCCTCAGTGCTAATCACCTGTGCCCTCTCTGTCCTTCCTTGTCTTCCCCCAGAGCCAAAGGATGAAGTGGAAGTGTCAGATGACGGTGAGTGCTGGCCCCCTGTCCTCGGATCAGGCTTGCAGGGTAGAGGGGGCTGAGCAGGGGCGTTGAGGCTCACACTGACCCCCACCCATGCCCCACAGACGAGAAGGAGCCCGAGGTCGATTACCGGACGGTGACAGTCAACACGGAACAAAAAGTATCTGACTTGTATGACATCGAAGAGCGACTAGGATCGTAAGTGGAATGGGAAGCTGCCTTTGGGCCACAGGGTGAGGGTGGCAGAAGTCCTAAGTTAAATCCAGTGCCCCGACCTCCTGTCTTTTCTGAGCTCTGCCTCCTGACTGAGAGTCCTGCGGAGTCAGGGGCGACTGCTCACTGAGCGTCGCGCACCCACGGCCCTCTGTGGAGCTGCTCATGAGGTTCTGCACCGGCCCAGCTCTGCCTTTTCTGGGCCTCCGCTCACAGCACAGGACTGAAAGGAGAGGGCTAGACCTGGATCAGATTATCTCTGGATCCCTTCCATTTGCTCCACCGAGGTCAGGTGAGCCCGATCAGCACACGCTGTTCGGCGATGCCGGCCCAGCTTCAGTGCTCCATTAAAATGCACAACGGTCATCACAGCTTTATGGACTTGGGCCACGCCGTTTACTCTGGCAACTCCCCAGGGCATGGAGGATGCTGGTGGGCCCAGACCCCAACCCCGAGCCCTCGTCACAGCTAAACTGTCCATCTCCTCCTAACTCTCCATCCCTGGAGGAGTACAAGAGGGGGAAGGAAAAGGAACTCGGCTTACGTTCGCAGTGGTTTCCGGGAAACGAGGGAGGAATGCAGACCTCATAACAGCTCTGCAAGGGAGTCAGCACCATCACCGAGGAACCCCATGCTCCACCGTCCCAGCAGTGGGGTCCCAGCAGTGGGAAACAGGATCCTGCCTGGACCGTCACCAGTGGATCACCGCTAGGGCGTGGGGGTGAAGGACGGCAGCCACTCAGCAATTCTCTGCGTTTGGGAAGGGCTGCCTCCACCCAACTCCACGGTCCCTCTGCAGGGAGGGGAAAGATGTCCATCCGTCAGCCCAGATTGAGAGTAGGGCTGTCACCATGAGAAATGTGCTTCAGTAGTACCAACTGAGTGTTTGTAGGAAACAAAATTTGAAAAAAGAAATGTGCTTCATTCGTCTAGGGCAAGGGTCGGCAAACTTTTCCCATAAAGGTTCAGAAATCGGTATCTTAGGCTTTGTGAGCCATACGCTTGTATCACAACTGCTCAGCTCTGCGACTGCGGCACAAAGGCAGTCATGGACAATAGAGAACCAGACAGGTGTGGCTTTGTTCCAGTAAAAACTTACTTATAAAGAGGTGGGCCAGATTCGTCCCATGGGCCGTAATGTGCCAACCCAATGTAGTAGAAAGCTCGGCTAAATTTGGCTTTTCTCTCCTCCCTCTTTTGTTTGCAGTGGGAAATTTGGACAGGTCTTTCGACTTGTAGAAAAGAAAACTAGAAAAATCTGGGCAGGGAAATTCTTCAAGGCGTATTCGGCAAAAGAGAAAGAGAACATCCGGCAGGAGATCAGCATCATGAACTGCCTCCACCACCCCAAGCTGGTGCAGTGTGTGGACGCCTTCGAGGAAAAGGCCAACATCGTCATGGTCCTGGAGATGTGAGTGCCCCGCCACCAGCACCCAGGCACTGTGGGCTGGGAGAGCCCCCGAATGTGTCTCCCTACTGTCCCACCCCAGCCACCTCTGCCCCAAGATGGAAATCACTGCAGACAAGGGTGTGATATGCACGACACTCACCAGCCTATGGCCAGTCAGAACCGGAAGGGCTGGCACTAACCCACTGAGCCCCAGCCAGCAGCCCTGTGCTCACTTCCGTAACAAGCTGGCAGACCCCTGAGGATCCCTGTAGCCTCAGCTACCTGTGAAAGGGCCTAAGCTGCCCCTAGGCTCCTTGGTTTCACTCAGGAGTATTCTCGCCTGTAGTGGTTTAGAGTCCAGGGGCGGAACGGGGACAGGGCAGCTTCCTGACTTCCCTGTGGAAGACAGAGGGCCCAGGGCTGGGGGCTGGAATCCAGGAGCGGGACCCTTGCTCTGGGTCCTCCCTGTGCCTCTGCAGGCCCCGTTCTGCCCTCGTTTGAGCTGTTTTCACTCGTCACTCAGCAGAGGGTAGCTCTTTCTCTGCTAGGTTATACCAAGGCTGGGGGATGGATCAGATGATCTCCAGCCAGGGCTTTCCCAGGATGCTTTGTTTCATCTTCATCCCAATCCTCCACCCACCCCACACATGCAGACACACACACAGACACACACACACGCAGGCGCACACACACGCAGGCGCACATACTGACATCAGTGAGCCAGGCATCCTCCACTGCATCTGCGTATTGTAAAAGTTTTCTTTTTTTATTTGAATGTTTTATATGATACAATCACCTCAAAAAAATATAAGGAAATACACAGTGAAAAGTCCCTGGCTACCCTGTGCCAACTCCCCACCACCAACACCACAGGTAAATAGTTTTATTGGTTTTGTGTGTATCCTTCCAAATATAAGCATGTATGTGAAAATATAAGTATATATGGTAAATATTAATACATTCTTATTTTCCCACCTTTTAACCCAAAAGGCAATTTATTATACTCACTATTTTATACTTTGCTTTTTTTCGACAAATTGATGTGGGAGATGGTCGCATATCGACACCTAGTGAGAATGACACCTCATTCTCACAGCTCCATGGGACTTTGTCACATGGCTGTGTCACAATTGATTAAGCAGTCTGCTTTTCATAAGAGGATGGGCAGTTTCTAGTCTTGCTTTTACAAACAGGCATTATTTGTAACCCCGTGCATACATCTTTTCACTCATGCCTGTGTATATCTATGTGATAAATTTCCAGAAGTGAGGGAGTGCTAGATTAAAAGGGTATGTACCTTTGAAATTTTTAGAGATATTGTGAAATTACCTTGGGCATCCTTGAATTGCTCAGACTGAACTTTGGGGACCTGGGTCTTTTGGAGAAGGCTCTGTCAGCATCTTGGCATTCTCCCCACCCCGCCAAAGCTGAGGCCAAGAAGACATCCCCAAGCTTTAACTGTGAATGGGAGATTAGTCTTTTCTCTCCCCTCATTGCATTAGCATTTTGGCAAACAGGTATTTCCTTTCAGTACGTGTTCTTTGGAAAAGGCAGCAGTGATTGAGAGCGCAGACTTGAGTCAGGTGAACCTTACTTCAAATCCCAGTTCTGCCTCTTTGTTGTTGTTTGACTTGACTAAGTTTGTCAGTTGTGGCAATCCTTAGTTTCATCATCCGTAAAAGAGGATATTAAAACCGCCGCGTGAGTGCTGTGAGGATTAAGTGGAATAATGCGTGTGAGGCACAGGGCTCCGTCATGGGAGCCATCGTTAGCCGTGTGATGCATTGACTTTGTAGCCTGGTCTTTTTTCCACTTAAAGGCACTTTTTGAGCATTTAACATCCAACTAGGTGCTGTGGAACAAATCCTTCTTAGTATCTGGGAAGCCTGGCTTCAGTTTCTGCTACTATTGAGTTGCGATTTTGTAATTGTTAAATCCTACCAGTGAGAAGAGATATTTGGATTAGAATAATTGATCTCAAGACTCCCCTTTTGACTGTAGAATTCTTCAGTTCTGTGGAACCAAAAAGGACTCAGAGACAATCTGCATTTGTATCTTTCAATCTATTTTCAGCCCCAAATTCAAACTTTCCTCCCCACTTTCAGGAAATATTTAGCCCATGCCATGGCCTCATTCATTACACGCTCACAATAGCCCTGTGGGCTGCATCTTTTCACATTTATTCCAGAACAGGTTGCTCCGTCCGGGCAGTGTGGGCATGTGAGGACACGTGGAGAATGTCTTATCTTTAGAAGTCAGACCTTGAGCGAGTCGGTGAGGGGGGCAGGGAGGGGGCAGGAGGCGGCAGGGCCTGGGGAAGGCTGGGCAGCAGCTCCAGTGGGCAGAATACCATACTTAGCTTGGAATGGGGAGTTGGCAAGCTGGATGGAAAAAGGGAGAAAACTTCAGGCTTCAGCTGGTCTGGCTTTCATCCCTCCACCCCACGCACTCCCCCCACCCTGCCGTGGACAGCAGCAGGTCTCTGTGCACAGATGCCAGAGGTGTGCCTGCACTCGGGGGAAGAAGCTTTCCCCGGATGGGAACTCAACCCTCCCAGCTTAAACATTCTAAGACTTGACCACTGAGAGGGGAAAGGTTGATTTTCACTCTTTGCTATTCTCCTTGTTTGATGGAGAAACTGAGATTAAGAGAAGGAGGATGCCTGGTTATGCAGAAAAATGAAAACATATTCCAGGTCCCAGCCTTCAGTTCAGCTGCCTCCGATATAGTGAGAAATAAGAATAAATATCTTCAGCCTTTCTGACTTCTGATTACTGGCAAGCCCCCGTCATATAGCTCTGAGACAGGGCTTCCTTCAGGCCCCTGGCCTGGAGCCTGGGCTTGTCTTTTTGGAAGTTCCTGGGACATTCCAAGTGGTGGTGTACTCTGAGCACTGAAGAGGAAATGAAGTTTAGGTTGAGCCATCTGTGGCTCATCTTACCTTTGTGCTACCCTTAGCAAAATTTATCAGAGACCATCCAGTCGGCTGCCATCAGACAAGGAGAAGGTCTGGGTATCAAGTCCCCTGATAGCACCATTCCTTCTGCCTGCCTGGGAAGGCTGGCCAAAGTCTAGAGTTTGGGGGATAAATTCGATCCCTTGGGATTAGGTAGTCTTGCTGATGGGTATTCACTCACCTATTCATTTATTCACTTCACTCACTCACTATTCATTTATTAAGCACGCATTTCCTCTGGCCCAGTCTTGGCCCTTGACATCCCGTTTCTGTGGACAGCAGCTTCTTTCTAGCAAACCAATACTTTCCACTTTGAGAATGTTGAAAAGAAACCTACAGAACCATTAATTCTACTTGTTTAACACCTTCCATTCTAGCAAATAGACCATAGAAACAATTTTCAAAATATTTTAAATATGTGTGAATAGAATTGAACCTATTTGAATTTATATTGAATAAGTTTTACCTCTAAAAATGTAGCAGTAATTATCTCCAAAGCTCAGATTTCTACCACTCATTGCCTTAGCCATTCCCAAGGGCACTGGAATATAACGGTTACTTTCCTTTTCAGAATATTTTAAATTTAAAAGCAAACATTTTGGGACACCTTATCTGTGCCAAATATTGTCAGATGTAAATAGGGGTCTAGAGAAGCACCAGATGTCTTACAGACATGCTTACAAACAACTTTAAGACAAGGCAGGCTTGATACAAGAAGTACAGAGACAAGGCTGTGGGTGCCCAGGGAGGGAAATGGGGAGTGATTTCTCAGAACACGTGAATTTCAGCTGGCCTCCCAGCAGTGGTAGTTGAGTAAACCAGAATTTTTCATTCTTATGATCTAGTCTGGTCAGAAGAATGACCTGGGGTACTTATTAAAAATATGTATCCTCAGATCTCTCCCAAGATTTTCTAAATCAAAATCTCCAAAGGAAGAGCTTAGGAATCTGTATTTTTAACAAGAGCCCCAAGTGACTGTTTAAAATAAAACATTTATTGATAATTTTATTGATAATTAACATTGAGCATTTACTATGTTCCACTCTTCTGAGCAGTTTACCTGTATTAGCTCATCCAGTCTTTGCAGCAACCCTGTGAGATGGTGCTGTTTTTATCTGCATCACACAGATGAGGAAATTGAAACACAGAGCTGTTAAGAATTGGCTGCAACCAGGCCGGGCGTGGTGGCTCACGCCTGTAATACTAGCACTCTGGGAGGCCGAGGCAGGCGGATCGTTCTGAGCTCAGGAGTTCGAGACCAGCCTGAGCAAGAGCGAGACCCCGTCTCTACCAAAAAAAATAGAAAGAAAATTATTGGACAGCTAAAAATATATATAGAAAAAAAATTAGCCGGGCATGGTGGCGCGTGCCTGTAGTCCCAGCTACTCGGGAGGCTGAGGCAGAAGGATCACTTGAGCCCAGGAGTTTGAGGTTGCTGTGAGCTAGGCTGATGCCATGGCACTCG
>RJWJ010030551.1:0-19832 GCA_004363605.1 Indri indri | reverse complement strand
TCAAGAACTTACAGCTTTAATCACTAATCTCTTTGCCTCTTTGCCGCTCCACATTTTCTTCTTTTCCCACTCTCCATACTGAGGCCCACTTTCCAAAGATTTTTGTTTGTTTTACAAAAACTACAACCCTATGTTTTACATGTTTTAGTCATGTCTCTTTAAATAGAACTTCCCTCAAGTGTAAGCTCTTGAAGAAAGAAATTGTATTTCAAATATGAATAAATTTTAAATGTCTATGTATACCCACTTCAGTAGGACAATGATATCAAGTAGTATGACATGTGCCTCATACTGGGAATGAGCAGATCTTTCTGGAGCATGTTGTTCCTAGAGGAGTAATGTGGAATAAGGTAGGATGAGGCCAACCATGGAGAATGTTAAAGGACTCCAAAGAAGCTCATTTTAGTAGAGCTTTAAATGTCTCTAATATATGAATCTTGTCTTGTTGAAATAATAAGGGTGGAAAGTGAATGACCTTTCTTCACTCTCTTGCTGTAATTGCTATCATGCCCTGTCTCTGTATCCCCAAACTCCCCTGGTCCTTTTCAACCAGATGCATATTTCGGGACTGCTCAAGTCCTTGGCAGCCTTGCTTCTGCAATTTGTGTCTATATATTTAGCAAATTGTCATACCTCAAGTGACTATGTATGTTTGCATCAATGTAGGTTCTTACAGCAGAATAAGTACTAGATAAATCTCAACCACATATCAAAAATACGCCTTGGTGAGCAGCCTGAGCAAGAGTGAGACTCCAAAAAATAGAAAAAATTAGCCAGGCATCATAGCACGCACCTGTAGTCCCAGCTACTCAGGAGGTTGAGGCAGGAGGATCACATGATCCCAGGAGTTTGAGGTTACAGTGAGCAGTGATGATGCCACTGCACTCTAGCCCAGGCAATAGAGTGAGACCCTGTTTCAAAAACAAAACAAAACAAAACAAAACAAAAAGCCTTGAAAAATGCGCAGTGCCTACAAACAGGTAAAATGTAGACAATTGTGATATCTGGAGGTTTAGTCTGGTAGGTAGAAACTGGAAATTAAATTTTTCCATTAATTATCTCCATTGCAACTCAGAAAGGGTAGTAGATTATGGAGAATGACTTATCTTGTTCCACCAGTAAAGAAAAAGAATCTAGCCTTCAGGGAGTAAGAGCTGATATAAGTTAGATAGGAAAGTGCAGTCTCCAGGTAACATAAAGGTTCGGAGAAAGGCAGTATTTGGGAAAGAATCTTGAGGAAGAGGCAGGCTAATCAGGTGGAAACTAAAGAGTTCATGGGTCAAGGCAAGTGGATAAGAGCAATTCTGGACTCTAATACAATATAGGTTGCATTGTTCATATAGGGCACCCAGAATGGAGGGGCTAAGATATGAAAAAGAGATGTGTGAAGAAGATGTATGAGAAGAGTCATTTGAGTGTCCATAGGGAGTCTCCTTGTAATGGATACTAGGTCTAGAGTACATGACAATCTTATATTTCTTAAAATAATGGGATTGTGAGACTACTGATATAATCTATGAGGGTTGAATAATCCTTTATTCAAAAGGGATCACCGGTGACTTAGCTCTGAGAAGAAGAGGTAGATAGAGCCAGGAGAAAGTAGCAAGACAGCCCACATAGAAAAGTCCAGCTTGACCTCCCTGAGCATCTTGCAGCCTCTAAAGTAGTTTCCATTATAGGGAAAGTAGGCTTACTTTGCAGGTATTATTTTTTCATTTTTTTTTCTTTTTATAGAGCTAGCTAATAAAAATTGTGAACAATTTTTATTAAGTATTTCAAGCTATAAGATGCAGATTTTGAAAAAAATGCATTTCTGTGTTTTGCTACAGAAGTCTATATTCTACTATTTTCTATGCCCATGACTGAATAAGGGAAAAAAATCAACTGGATAATGTATTTGTCTAAAAGACTAGATAGATATATAAATAGATTAAAGATATTTTAAGCAGATTGCAATAATTTTCTAATCAATTTTTAACTTCATGATTCTAAGAGCATTAAAAACTTTGTTTTGACTTGATATCCCCATGGTGCAAGCCATAACATACCTCACCACCCCTAGTACAAACTTGATAGGCCCCTCCATCTGTTACTTCATTTCTGAAGGAGCTGTATAACTCCCATACTTTTTCTCTTTCTCTGATTCCTCCCTGTTCAGGGACAAATGGTAGACTTTAGCCTTAGTTTAAGAGTCACTTAAGCTGAATCATATCACATTTTTAATTTTCACTTAAAAATCTTTGTATTTCATTGTGTCTATTTGAGTCAGTACAAAAATTTTTAAAAATCATATATTTCCTAAATTCTCTGTGGCTCTTTAAAAAAACATAATCCTTCTTAGCAACCAACCTTTCATCCATATTCTCTCATTATAGGAAGCTTACTTATTCCTATTCTTCTATTTTCCTGGAGGAGAAGAGCAGGGATAAGATGCGATCTCTTGGGAATGATTATGTGGTATCTAAAGAGAGACCTGCCAGATAAATTTTTATCTCAGAAAACTGTAGTCTTTAGATTAATTATAACCTTCTCAGACCTCCCAGATAATTTTACCCTGTATTATAATTATTATATTTGTCTTACCAACTAACTTCAAACTTCTTAAGAGATAGTTCTACATTCACACACATACATATGTATATATACATACATATATACACATACACATATATACATGTATATATACACATTTATACATATATATATACACACATATACACAAACACATATTAAGGGATTAAGGTATGTATATATCTTAGTCCCTCAATACCATGTTTGGCACCATGATAGGCACCTAGTAAAATCTAATAGATTTAATGAATTGTGCATTGGCCTGAAGGGCTGATTCAGTTCCCGTGTGGCTTTCTGTTCCTCCCTCAAGTGGATGCTGGGATATTTCTGGACATTGCCCCCACTTCTTTCAAATATTGTGCCTTGAACCCCTGGTTTCACCTCTTCGTTATTATCATTCCAGCTTGTCTCCTTCTCCCTTCATCTTGTCTGTCAATTTTACCTAGACTTCAGAGGGCAGAAAGAACCTGTTCTATCAGGATTGATATTTCTCTTTGTATTTTGTGTTTACCCATAAACTTCTGCTTTTGGAGCTTGAAAGTCAAAACTTTGACTCCTCATTTCCTGGGTTTCATTGTCTGGTACTGAAGTTCCACTTGACTAATTTCTTAGAGAGGAACAGGACACTAGGTGACAAAGGATAGAGTAGGGGGGGAGTGAGGGATAAGAATACATCTAAAACCACTATATCACTATTGAATGAATGAAAATTGCTACAATTTAAGAATGTATAATATAGTATTAAAGGGTTTATTTATACAAAGTCTTTAAAAAATTTTATTAAATATTATGGCCAAATAATCAAGACTTCAGTGTTGAATATCTAACCCAATCCTACCAGATTCATTGCAGAGTTAAGTAATCTACAAAAGAAAGAACAAAAAGGTACAGCAGTCTGGTACCTGTGCCTGGGTGGCCTGCCCTTCATTTGCGCATAGTTTCCTTTTCCACATATTTCAGTGCCTTCAACTGGGTTGTCTTCAGGGCAGGGAGCATTCAGTGGTGGATTTCCCCCTGTATCAGAGCATGACTGCAGACCTCCTGTAGGAGAGATCAAGCTACCTTTCACCTACAGAATCTGTTTGTTCCTGTCTGAGAGGGCTGGAGTCTCTGTGATAGGGCCATCGTTAAAAAGCACAGGGAAGTTAGAGTCAACTTTGGAGCCACTCATAGTAAGTCAAACAGTTTTTTTGTTAATAAACCTCATTTCATTCTGAAGGAGTCCAGAAACCAGGCAAACGACATGGACTTAGCAACAGTAAAATATTGGTAACTGAAGTCATCTACCCTACCACATTAGGAAAGGAGGAAATTTAGGCCAAGGACACAGGGGTGGCCCCTATTCCTCTATAGTGATATGCAGTCTTTAATGTTCACACAGAATTTGCTTTCTAAGGCATTATCTGAAAGACACACACATTCTAAATTGTGCAACGTTCAATTTATCTACCTCGGAAGGATGAATGGTTGAGTGAGTCCTGCTGAGATCTGAGCCTCTGCATCCAGGGATTCTAAACGTTTGAACCAGCTGCTGAGCTCACTAAGCCATCTCTCCACCCTCCAACAGGACAGCTTCTCTGCAGAGGAGTTTAACTTCACCAATCATTTCCCCTTCCACCCATGTAATTTTCAATAGAAAAAAATACAAATAAGTTACCTCCTCAGAATTTTCTATAGATCAAAGTGCTATTAAAATGTTCAGGCTGTTTGGGGAAGCATGACACAGGCCATGGAAGGGAGCTCAGGACCCATTTATTGCCACTGATTCAATTTATAGATGAGGGGATGGAGGCTCAGGATTTTCATCTATCAATGCCCAAACTCAAGTCCTGTTGATTCTCCTTCAAAAATGTACACAAATCTATCCATTTTCTCCATTTCTACTGCTACCAGTATAATGCAAGCCACAGGTGTATCTCAATGAATTAAATTTCCTGAACAGATTGTTTCACTTCTCTTTTTAATACCTCAGGATTATTTTTTCTATTTCACATAGAATAAAATCCAAATTCTTTTACATACCCTCCAAGTCCCTATGTGTCTTGTCCCCAGCCTATTTTTCTGACCACATCTCCTACTGCTGTCTCCACTTGTTGTACTTGGACCACCACCAGTTTCTGGTGTTTCTCAAACACCTAGTTCATCCTCACTGCAGGACCCAAGCACTAGTAATTCCCTCTACCTGGAAAACTGCCATCCCAATATTAAACCACTGGCTCTTTATTCTCATCAAGTTCAGGTTCAGTTCTCACCTTCACAAAGGACCCTTTCTTAACCATCCTAGCTAATGTTGTCTCCTCCCATCCCCTAGTATTTTAGCACACAATCTTACTTGTGTTCCTGGAACTACTTATCCTATTTGGATTTATTTTGTTTCCTCATTTATTGTCAGTCTTATCCACTAAAATTAAATTTTTATATAAAGAGAAACTCTGCCTCTCTTGTTCAGAGTGCATAGGACAATTCCTGGCACCTGGAAGGAAGGAAGGAAGGAAGGAAGGAAGGAAGGAAGGAAGGAAGGAAGGAAGGAAGAGAACAAAGTAGGATTAAGAGTAACCTTTGCTGTACAGTAAGTTCTGATGCAAAAAAAGAATATATATATATATATGGAATAATTTTTCATGATAAATTGTTTAATGTACAAAAAGGGTTAAAAATTTGTATAGTAACAATGTGTTGGATGTTTATTTGTATGTGAGCATGCACGTAGTGTTTGTGTTTTGTAAAAAAAAAAAAAAAAAAAAGCCAACCAACCTACCAAGAAAAACACCAGAAAACATACTGAAAGAAAATATATCAACATTTTGACCTACATGTGGAATAATTATTTACTGCCTTTGTATTTATTAGTTTTCAACAATAGACGTATATTACTTCTGTTGAAAAAAGTTATTTTAAGTATATATGCCTACGCAAATTGGCCTAAGCAAATCAAAGTGTTTATTGGATTATATACTTTTTTTGCCAAAAGGCCAGTGGTATAATAGGTTTCACCCCTGTTTGGTTTTTTATCATGTATTTCAGATTAAATTTTCTTCAAAAAATGGAGATTATGACTAACATAACTGCTAAAAGCCTCTGGGTTTATGTTTTTCCACTTATAATTGAAATTAAAATAAAGATGCAAAAGAAATATCTTCTCCACTAGCTACAGCAACACAAATCTCTAGAAATGGCTCTGGTTGGGCAGGCCTGGGCTGTTTGCATCTCTAAGCAAATAACGGTAAATTTTCCAGGGCCACATGCTCATCTCTAAGTGAGGGGGTGGGTGAGTATAAGAGGAAAAAAATCTATACCCATCAAACTTGTACCTAATTTTAACTACTTCTGTCACTTTGTAGTTACCTTCAGTAAAGAAATTCCCTGGGGTTGCTTTTGTTTTCAGACAAAGACCTGTAACCGAACCATTAGGCAATTTTGTGCAGAGTAAGAGGGGAGATAGAGGACATTGAAATTAGAAAAATCAATTCTGGCTTCCAGAGTACAGGTTTTCTCTATAATTTGGTGAAGGGCCCTACACTCCTCTAAGGTTCTTCATGGATCCCCATATGGGATTTTGTAGGTCCATAAGCAACATCCTCCTATGCCTTTATTTTTTTAAAATCTATGTTGCCTAGGCTAGTCTTGAACTCCTAGGCTCAGGCAATCCTCCTGCCTTGACCTCCCAAAGTGCTGCGATTACAGGTGTGAGCCACCACACCTGGCCCCTCTTTGGATGCAATTTAGGCATAAAATTCAGAGAAATGAAAATCAGCGTAACATTCTTAGTATTGATAAGACTGGTAGACTAAAACTGGAAGATGTCGCTGATGTGTGAAGTCTCATGAACTTGATAACTCTCCCCTAAATTAGACATACCCACCCAGCCCTTCACAGGTTGCAGGGGACAACCTCAGTACCCCTCCCCAGCATGACAAAGCCTGTCCCACCAAGATTCCTCGTAAGTGTGAGAGTAAAGGAGAATGTGTGTCCGTTGCATCAGGCATCTCCAAAAACAGAACTCAGGATGGGCTGATACTTACATGACCAGCTCCTACTCCCAAGCAGGAAAATTTTCCAGTCAAAAATAATCATTTCAAGTTTGGGATGTGTGTATGTGCATGTGTGTGTGTGTGTGTGTGTGTGTGTGTGTGTGTGTGTGTGTGTGTGTGTGGTAGAAATCAATCGATGAATGGGAAATTTTACTTTAATGGCAGTGTCCCCAAATAGAAATAGGAGGCTAGATCTGAAGGTATTTGCCTTTTTAATACCTTAGCTTTTTATTTCAAAACATAATTTCCCTATTATTGCTATATTTCTGATGATTTTTTTTTCTTTATGCTATTTTGATGTATAGTTTCCATCACATACTATAGTCCATCAAGAGTATCTACTGAATTTTGAATTGGAAACTAAAATTGAATCTGTTTGAAATGTTCAAAGTCATCTCCAATGGCACCCTTGTATCTCCATATAATACATTCAATACAGGAGCAATAGCCCTATTATGCTGATGAAATCATTGATTTCTTCTTATGTGTAATGGTCACATTAAAAGCTGAGATTTTCAACAGACATAATACTAAGTAACTCAATGTCTTATCAAATTAACAAAGAGCATTTTAACCCTATGACCCTTAGTATAACATGTTTATTGGAAAATGGATATGAATGTAAATATTTTCAAAACATGGTAGCAAAGTGTTCTGTGCTGCTTATCAAAATAACATCACTAGCTTGGCTGATTTTCTGCTTTTCTTGCATAGAGAAGGTAAGAAACATTAATGCAGAAACAGTAAGTCAGTCAAACACTAATACTTTCTTAGTTGTTCTATTTGTCTGTCTAACTCTTAGATGGAAATATGTTTAGAATATCTGGCCTTGACCAGTGGTTCCCAAACACTAGTTCACAGTAGTGTTGTATCAAAATTGCTTAGGGTGCTCAAAATACAGGCTCTTAAATCCAAGGTCAGATGTATGAAATCAGAAGGGGCAATTGGCCTAATTTTAGCAGGTGCCACAGATAATTTGGATGAACAGAAACATTTGGAAGCCAGTGCAATAAAATTGGGCTCTAAGTAAGAGATTGTTCTGGGCTGTCTTCTCCACCACCCCATGTCTTTTACTCCTTTTGATAGGCATTACTCCCACCATAGTCCTGAAATGGCTGTGCAAGAAAGCCTTTCTCAGACGATTTAGTTTAATCCCCTCATTCCTGGGGGAGAAAACTGAGGTTCTGGGAGATAAAGAGATCCTGCTGGCTTGGACTCAGTGTACTCTATGTCTCTCTTTCTCTGTCTTGATCCTTTCTTTGGAAATATTCTGGTGAACTCGGTTTCTTTAATAGTATAAAAATCAGACAAAAGATAACTTTATTGATGCCAGTAGTATTTGGTATTTTGGCATAATTAATGACCTTAGCTAAAGAAAAGACCATAAATTTGTGGAGTGTTAAGATATGGAGAAAAAGAGGAAGAAGAAAAGGAGGAGGGCATGTTGAAGAATAAACTCTTAAAACCCACAGTTCATGTAGCCTGCAATCTTTCCTTCCTGAGACCAGACACATTTGCAGGATTTCAGGACTGACCAAAATAGTGTCAGATAAAATTTTAAAAACAGTAAGCCATCTTAGTACATATCCTTTCAGGCTTTTGTCCATTTATGTGTTCTTTTACAAAAATGACATCATGATTTTCATGTTGTTTTATAACCTTGTTTTATTGTCATTCAAAAATAAATCATGAACATATATTCAGTCTTCTATTACATAATTTTAAATAGGAGTATACTATTCTATTACATTAAAGGTACCATAATATATTTATTTGAGCTTCCGTTGTTGCATATTTATTTTTCAGTAGTTTGCAGAATACACAGAGTAAACTATGTCGTGATAGATATTCTTCTAGCAAAATCCTATCCTGTATCCAATGAGAATTTTCTTAGAATGTATTTCTAAAAGTGGAAATTACTAGACACACATCTACACAGAAAGGATTAGATAAAGATAATAAAAAATTCTTAGTGTTTCTTACAGGACAAAAAATTTTAGATAACTTGGTTATTTTGGAAGAAAAGATAAATCATAGAGACATATTTGTGTTAAAAATTGCATTTGGAATAAACATGAACATGTCAAATATAAAGGACAAATATTTTAAAATTACAGAATAGTAGCAGATTATACACTAAACATCACAGATTTTTATAGATCTGTTATCTATCTAATTATCTATGTATCTATTTATCTATTTCTCAGACCAATAATTCTGAAATGGAGTCTGTAGAGTAGTGGCAGTCTTCAGCAAATAAGTACTCATTTTAGAAAAGGCACCTGTATAAACTACCCTCTTCGTGGAGAATAAATACAAGTCTAGATTAGAGTCTAAAGTACCACAGAAAGGTAACTTACCTAATGGGTCCTTCTAAAATATTTTTTATGGAATCTTCTGTTTAAATTTGAGGACAAAAAAGAAACAAAAGTGAACAGATAATATGTGTAAATATCAGGAGGAAATACTTGAGTAAAATGTTTTGTTAGAAGGAATAAAAGAATTATCCATCATCTGAATGGATGGTGATTAGGAAAGTAGACTGTATTGAGTGGCAGAAAGTTGTGATTCCATATAAATGATCCAAGTAATTTAGTGCAAATGTTTTCTCCAAAGACTGTGTGGGTTGAAAATGAGGGGAAAAAAAAGTAATTGGTTCAGCACTTGGGGAGATTTGTAATTCCCCCAGAGAATCTGATAATACAGCTGAGACATTCTGCCAAGATCAAAGCCTGTGTTGTATACTCTGACTTTCTAAAACCAGGACTTTGAAATTAGGTACTGAGATGTAAGTAGTATGGTGAAGTAGAATGGAAATTGGATGGGGAATAAGATTTGGTTGCAATCTTGACTCTAGTGCTCTGTTAGCTGATTGACCTTGGAAACATCAATTAATTTCTTAGGTTCAGAGTTCTCATTTGAATGGAAATAGTTAACAAACATTTAATTTATAATTTAGGCATATAATCTGGTTCTCAGCACACAGTTTGGCATACAGTTTGTGCTTGACAAATACTTTTCTTGAATCGAAACGATGTTAGTGAATGTTTTCATTTCATAATATGTAAGAAAATTTTTTTTTCTCTTTCATGTATTCTTGAGCTCCCTCCATTTCTCTCAATGCTGTGTTTGCTTAATAATTTATCACTTTTGCTGGGTGAAATGCAGAGCTGACCATGTAAAAATAAAAAGTACCTTTACAGTGAGCCTGTAGGGTTTTGGAATTTCACATATGGATCTGTATTCAGGCCAAATCCTAGGCACATACAAGATTGGAATTGGTATAGAATATTAAGGATGAAACTGGGAATGAGAGAATCTCTACAGAGTTTATTTGAATGCTAATAAATCATGAAATCACTGTTTTCTGGCTACTGGGATTTGCTGCATAAGAAGCCTGCAATTCAACAAAGAACAGATTCCCTACAGAACTCCTTAGTCTGGTTCTAACCAGTACAGTCTAGTCAGAGAGAAGCAGAGTAGGTGTTAGAAAAGAAAACCGAGGAGATTTCAGAAATGGAAGGGATCCCTTGTTCCAGAATCTTACATATGTATAATTGTTATTTTAATACTAATCAAGACTCGGTGGCAGAATTGTGACAGCTCTGTGAACACAACTCCTAACCACACAGCTGGTTGTTGAGTTAATTTACTTCTTTTAAGGGTCCCCTTGCTCTCATTTGATACTGTTTTCTGTGTGCAGTCTCCCTACTGTGTCTCTAGCTAAGTCAATCTACCTCTTTGAATTTAATGTACTCTGACATGAACATGTTCAGGAGAAAACAGGCTGTACTCAGATGCAGGAAGCAAGCTCCACACGAGACAGTGCATTCATTGCTTTGCCCCTGCCAGGAGTCTGTGGGAAAACCTCCCCAGAAAGAACTGATGAAGAGGGAAAGCACACAGCCCACCTGGGCTGAATATAAGAAGAAGCTGAATCCAGAAACAATTCTTCCCAAGCAAACATCTCTAGCTCTGCCTCCTCTCCACAAAGCCACACTGTGGAGTGAAACTAATTTAACAAGATATCCACATTTCCTCTGAACAGTGGTGAAAATATTCCTACAGGACTTTATTAAGACAGACCCCAAAGTACCCATCAGGCCAGTGAAAGGGAAAAATCCTGCTGTGGCCTTTCTACCCACAACACCATTGCAATTAAAGAAGAAACCAATATCAAAGCAGACAGGTAATTTTATAAGCACACCAGGCATCTGCCCATGCCGAAGGCCACGTTTTTTAAAGGAAATAGCCATTATTTTTCCAGTGGTACAGGAAAGGAGCTACAGGACATGCAGGTTAAATTGAAAGGGCCTTACAAGTACCTTAGGAGGTTAACAGTATCACCTGAAGTCAGGTTCCTATCAGTTATGGATTCAATATTTTGTTGGAATTTGATGAGGTCCTTGGGGATGTTTGCAAGGGGGAAGTGTGATTGGCCTTCTAACTTGACAGCTGTTTGGCATCCCATGCAGAGATTGTAAGAAGTTATTTTCCATGTGGATCTGGCATTCCTAAAGCAGTATGTGCTCTATGCCAATATGAACTCAGATGTTAATCACAGCATTTTCATTTCAGTAATGGGTTCAGTGGATAGATGAATGTGGAGGATTAAGTAGGGGCTAGGTTATTATTAGGAAACACAAATATGGATTTGATTTTTTCTTTTCCTTTAAAAAGTGACATTTTGGCAAAAGTTTTAGATTTGGAAAAAAGCGAAGCCTAGCAAATTAATGTGCTACATGATTATGGGCTGGAAAGTTAATTATTTCCATGCCTGCTCTTGGACTCTTCCATTATTGCTCACTCTAACTCTCCTTTACAATGTTCTGATGGAAAATTTTCTTAATTCTCATTTATTTGTTTCATTTTGAAGACTATTGTTGTTCAAACAGGTTGCTTTCTTGAAAAGGAAAACAAAGGCAGAGGGGCAGATGACTTATAGTTTCTTCTGATCTTGGAAAGTGTTAGAACACAAATTTTTTCTGTTGCTCGTGGTTCAATTTCACACTCCAAACCAGGCTATCTTAGTGCTTTGGAGTTCAGTGGATCAGTTTAGACTGTGTATTTTTCTTTGTTTGCATTGTTCTTTTTTTTTCCAGCTGCAAGACTGCTTCTCTTTTAGCAAAATGTCAAATGGCGGTGAATTTGCTCAATTAGCTTTGCAAATGTGTGTTTGACTTTCTAGGCATTTTTCTCCTCTTTTCTTTGTTGCATATTTCTTATATTTCAAAGGGGACATCAAATAAATTCTTCTTTTGAAAGAAATTAGCATTTTAATTCATAGGTGATAGTCTGCAGTTGTGTTTCTGATTATGTTTTTAATTAAAAGACAAAACATACATAGTCTTTTCCCATTCGATTCAGTTATTTTGGAGGTGAGGAAAATACTTAAGCCCCAGCTGCATTGAAGGTAATGTTTTGACATAAATAATTTTATCACACAGTGCAGCTTAATCAATGGATTGTGTGTGGCCTATGAACTACAAAATATCTCTTTTTCCCTTCTTGTTTGCATAGGCCTTTATAATTTTAGTTACAGGATCTGAAAATATATAAAAATAGTTCAAAAAGAAAAGAAAGAAAAAATAAATCTTTTAGTCTAAGTATCACGGGGATTGGAAAGGTGTATTTGTTCTCCAATAAGATAAAACCAACAAAGCAATTATTTAAATAGCGGATAGGGATTTGAGACTCTTATTTAAAGAGAGGGGAAAGAAGAGATAGGCTGGTATCAGAGTAATGGAGGTAAAATAATGAAATATTTGATGATATACATCCCTAGTAACTCTTTTCTCTCACTGAATCTTTTTTTAAGTTTTGCCCACCACAAACAATAGTTTATTATCCTCATGAATACCTTAGCAGGCCTCTTAGTTCTTATATCTAATGCAGGTAAAAAAACATTCATCTTTGCCCCCTTTTCTCTTTCCTCAAATAGCAAAGAGGTAGATACAGCACATGAAATACAATTAAAGGTCTTCAAAGGGCCACTGGGCTGCTGAAGCTAAGCGCCTCTTATCTGCATCAGAATTCCAGTTTCTTTGAAGTTAATTCAGAGATTATACGTCGTGCCTTTAAACATTCTTTAAATAAGAATGTGTATTATAGCTTTTTTCTGAAATCCACTGGAACATCAGGCTGAAATGAAACTGAGTGTTCCGCTAGTTTCTGTTCCAGCCACCATGGGAGAGGGGAAGAACTGCAGCTGTGGAGGTTCTTCCCTCTATTACTTATCAACACAACAGTGAAACGATCAAAAACAATTCTTTTGTCCTTTAAATTTTTTTTTATCCTTATTAGCCTTCACTTTTCCTCCCTTCAACTGGATAAGATATATTTTTCATCATGACATGGCTTGTAAAGTTACAAAACACACCTGATGTGCACTGCTTTCAGTATTTGGCTAATTGAGGATTGACTAGTATCTCCAGGTGTTATAAATAAAGTGTCTGTGAAGCCTTAGAAATAAAGGTGTTTTCCCAGCTTCAGAAGGAAGGTGGTGGTCATAAATAAGGAGTGAGACTAACTGTTGAATGTAAATTTACTCAAGCTTAGTAGCATGTCTGATAACATAGGTTTGGGAGGACATCAATTTTCCTATGTAAAGCAGTGTGCTCCCCAAAGTAAAGGGATTGGTGTGCAGAGCAAAAGTATTTGACAAGCTAATGTATTGAGCCTGCTGGCATGAGCTAGTCTTATTTAAGCCCAAGTTAGGTTGGAGGAAAGGCTGGATACACTCAAAAGAACTTGGAATAAATCAGTCTTGTGTATTTCTCCTAAGAAAGCCAATAACCTGTTGAGGAATGTGTGAAAAACCATCCTTGTCTGAGGAGTAGGCTGGGTGTGTAAGAGCAAACAAACAAGACAGAAATCTGGGGGTCTGGTTACAAGGTTTTGCGGAGATTTTTTCCATTCAGCACTAGAATTTTATAATACATTAAATTACCGTTTTTACAAAAAAGTAATTTAACAACGTAGTCAACATGGGGAAAATATTTTGACTTCCTCATACTTAACTCAAATTTAATAAGGTTCTTATTTTGAACCAAACATAAGGTTGGGGGAGTAATGAGGCCACAATTTTTCATGGCTTTGGGCCTTTACCTATTTTCAAGTCTCCTGTGTGAGATGTTATTAATTTAATGTGGATATAATTGTAACAAAGTTTGCCATACAAAAGAGTTTCAACTTAAGTTCATTGTGTTATAAAATAATGGTCTAAGAATGAATAGGTATCCATTTTTATCTTGAAAGGAAAACAATGCCTAAATTAATTAAAGATAATTAACTGTCAAAAGTCACACCTAAGAGTGCATTAATTTATCAGCTCAAGCATTCCCTGCTGATTTCTTACTGTGTCTATAGAGCTGTAAGATGTTAAGTTTGTTTATTTTTCTTAAACTACTTAGTAACTCCTATAATAAAACAACTGGAGAAACCTCTTATTGTAGAAAACATGACAGTTCTTTCATTTTAATTTATGTCCTCTTTTAATACCTAAGATAATTAGCTATTGACTTAGAAATCTATACTCTTTTTCTTTTTTTCAACTGTTCTGTGGAAACTGAGAATTTCTGCCAGCAATTAAAAGGGCAATATTGACCATTGAAACAAATATGGGTATTGTCAAGTATTACTATGCTATATGCTTACTTCAATAAGTATTCTTATTTAGAAAATTCAATTACTCAATAGAATACTAATGAAATTAGCAAGTAGGCAAATATTTAAAAATTTAATCAAATATATTTAATAAAGTCTTACTATGCCAGGTTCTGTTCTCAGTACTGGGAATGTAACAGATTAGAAAACAAGTAAAAATGTCTGTTCTTCTTGTGTATATATTATAGGGATGAAGAGATAATACTAAACTAAACTATGAATATCATAAACAAGTAAATCATATACTATTTTAGAAGTTGATAATTGCTATAGAAAAAAAGGAAAAAAGCAAAAAGTAGAGTACAGAAGGAGAGTTCCAGAGGAGCAAAAGTGGTTTGAGGGCAAGTTAGAGTATAAAATATAAAACAAGTGAAGGTAGGCCTCATTGAGTGAGTGAGAGTTGAGTGAAGAGAAGGACCAGTGAAGCAGTTAGCCAAGCAAATGATCTGGAAAAAGAGCATTCCTGAGAAAGTATTGGCTAGAGCAAAAGCCCTGCAGGGAGAGTGTTTGGCATGTTCATGCAAAAACAAAAGAGGCCAGTGTGGCCCAAGCAGCATGAGCAAGTGGGATCCCAATAGATGAGGGTATAAATGTCATAGGGCCAAATCATATAGACTCCTGAACAACGTATGACTTACATTTTAAGAGAAATGGGATGTGTATTGCCAGATTAGACTAAAGTGAAATGACTTAAGTTTTGAAAGCAACAGATGATTTGTAGGTGGAGGAAGGGAGAAATGGCAGGAAGAAAAGGAGGCTATGAAGAATTTTGTTTTGGAGAACAAAGTAGGCCTCATGAAAGAGGTAAGAAGTTGACAAACTCTGCAGATATTTAAAAGTTACAAGCAATGAAGTGTTCTGATGGATTGGATGTTTGTTGTGGCAAAGGGAGACACGGGAAGGATGACATGCGCAGCTGAAAGGATGACATTGTCTATCTTCTGAGACCAGGATGGCTATGAGTAGAACAGTTTTTAATATAAATTCAGGAATTCAACTTTGTTCTCAATAGATTCGTTTCTGTGGATAGACAATGCTGAAATTTGGGAGAGAAGTCTGTGCTCGAGACTGGGAGTTGTGGTCATATGGATGATATTGAAAAACCAAGAAGACGGATGAGATCACCAAGAAAGTGAATGTAGATGGAGAGTTCCAAAAGCCTTGTCCTGGAGTTCTCCAATGTTAAGAGGTTGGTGAGAAGAGAATCAATAAGCCAAAGGAAACAATGCGTGAGGGAGGAGGAAAACCAAAAGATCTTTGTGTTTTAGAAGCCAAGTGAATAAGTTGTATTCAGAAGTGAGTGATCACCTGTGTCAAATGCTCTGATTGTTCAGATAAGATCAATGTGATAATTGTAAAGTTTGACTGAAAAAATATTTGCAAGGCCATGAAAAGAAATGTTCTTTGAAAAACGGGATCAAAGAAATGGGGTCTGTATTCGTTTCTGATTGCCGCTATAACAGATTGCCACAAATTTAGTTACTTAAAACAGTATATATTTAATATATTACTGTTTTGGGTGTTAGAAGTCCCAAAAGTCCCTTCGGACTAAACTCAAGGTGTCAACAAGGTTAGATTCCTTCTGCAGGCTCTAGAAGAGAATCAATTTCCTTGTCTTTTCTACTTTTGGATGTCACCTGTATTCCTTGACTGTGGCTCCATTCCTCCATCTTCAAAGTCAGTATTGTTAGGTTAGGTTCTTCTCATGCTGCTGTCTCTTTTGTTCTCTTCTAGCAAGGACGCATGTAACTACATTGTACCCATCCAAACAATCCAGGATAATCTCCTTATTTTAAGGGCAACTGATTAGCAACCTTAATTCCATCTGCAAGTTTAATTTCCTTTGCCATGTAACCTAATATACTAATATTTATAAGTTATAGGGATTAATATGAGGATATGTGGGGGGGGGGATGGGTTTTTCTGCCTACTACAGGATGGTAGCTGGAAGACAAGGAATCAAGAGAAAATTTTCCTGTTATGGTACAAATAATAGCATGTTTGTATGTTGATGTGAGTAATCAAATGGATACAAGAAAAATCAACGTAGGAGAAAGAAGAATTGCTGAAGTGATGTTTTTGAATAGGACTAGCAGATGACATCTGTGCATGAGTGGAAAAACTGGCTTTAACAAGGAACATAGCATTTCATCACTGACAACAGGAAAGAAAGTAGAGTACAAGAATGAATGGACTGAGAATGTATCCTGTGTTCGCCTGGCACCATTAAGAAATTTCACTTTGAGATTCCTGGGTATGAATTTAAAGTGAAATTAAGTAGTAGCATTGTGAGTTTTTCTTTATGCACTTTCAGCTTCATGGGTGTGGATGTAGAGTAGGTAGAGTGCTGAATTTTACCAGGATGTGGATTTTCAATCAAGAATGTCAAAGTTGGAGAAAGGTATATGCAAGGGAGAGATGATGCTTGACCTTGGCCTCCTAGGTGGGAAGATGGAAAGTGAGGTTATCTAGTGGATGAAGGGTGGGGAATAGATGATAGAATCAAAGGACTTAAAGCCCGCTGGGGTGGGGAATCAAATAATTTTGAAGTTGGGAAACTATAGGCTAAGACCAAATTTAAACAGAACACTTTGAGTCAACATTGTGCACTGGATGATTTCTAGCATATTTTCAATTGATCCTTATAAATTTGTATGCAGAAGGACTTAGTGTTATTCCTTGTGTGAGACTGTGAAGCAAAATAGGTTCAGACTTTCCCCAAATAGCTAGGAAATGTAAAATCCTCAGCTCAATTTCAGTTCATCATCTTTAACCCTCAGCATGTTTCATATATTCAGGTCTAAAGAGGTGTCTTGTTATGTCATAACTCTGCACCTTATGATGATATTTATTGATTTTTAAAATATTGACTTGAACTTGAGTGTCGCTGCTTATTTTATCATACATAAAGTTTAATTTTTTTGTTAATTTCCACTCATCAGTAATTTATGAGGTAAAGTTGCTTAGGAAAATAATGTTTATCCATTTGGAAAATACACTGAAGTTCTTTTCAGATCTTATATAATGTTGTAGCATAAAGACAGTAGTGTTATTTCATTGGAAACTAACAAAATCCATTCAGATAAACCATCTGGAAAAAGATTTGTTGAGATATTTGGGGGACAAACCTCAAAACTCTTTGGTACTAGAGGATAATTAGGTATTTTGTTAAATTTTTTGGATGTAAAAATATTTTGGTTTAATTTAAATCTTTTAGATGTGGACAGTAGTATCTACAGGTAAAATTACGAGATGTTTGAGATTCACTTTCATGTACTTCATCAAGAAACAAGCAAATGTTGCGTGTATGTGTATGTGTGTGTTGCGGGGGTCGGCAGTGGGAGAGGGAGCGGCAGATGGAGGGATATATCAAGCAGAAGAGCAGAAAATGGATGGTTGGTGAAGTTGGGTGATGTGTATGTAAGGGTTTTTCTAATTATTTTATCTATAAATATTTTTGACATTTTTCATAATCAAAAGTTTTAAAAAGCAATTCCTGAAACACTTCACACAGGTTTGTTTTCATGAATTCACTATTCTTAGGGATGCCCTAATTAGAAATTTATTGCCATAGGAGGTGATGCTAGTGACTGAATGTGGTCAGAAAATTGTTTAGGAGGAATCAAACACTATAGACATCCCCAACTGACTAGGAAAGGACAATTATTTGATACAAATATAACGCTTTCAAATGCCACAACTTCATGAATCCATTTTCTTCCTTGTTTTTATTAATATATCCTTTGATATAGTCAGAGAACATCTTTGAGAGTCCCTTAGTCTGTCAGCAATTCTCTGTCACTTCAGTGCTAAGACTTAAAAATACATCACAGTTTGAAGAATGGAAGAAATGTATCTCAAGATGGATGCCATCATTTGGACTTTGATTGATTTTTTTTAAAATAACAGTCATCATTTTTGGTGCTCCTTTAATTTGATGGTGGATTAATATTGTTTGATCTGATGATAGTAGCCATCAATCTACTTTGCCTCCTGTGACTGAAATGTTTTCTCACCTGCAGTAGGCTGGGGTCAATACTTGACCTATGTAATCAGATCCAGGTTATTAAGCAAAACAATATTTTCAATTAAAAAAATCATTTGACTTGGGGAAAAAAAGAGGAAAACAAACCCATAAATGAACCTTCTGGGTCAGGATTCCCTTTGTTCAAGGTATGAATTCCACAAGCTTAATAGCCAGTCATCTTACTTAAAAGCCTGAGAAAACAGCTTATTGATTCGGAAATTAAACATCTGCCAATAACTGGAATGTACTTTATGTAACAAAATGATAAAAATATGTTTTGGTCATTTAATTTGAAGTCACCCATCAAGTGCACATTGCTCATTATGTAAATTTTAGTGTACTCAATAAAAATCACACAAAAATTAAATAAGTTCTATAGGTAATTGTTTTTTCAAAAAAACGGGTTTATAAACACATTTATCTCTACTCCTTGCAAGCATTAATTGTTAAGGTCAGGGAATATGGCCTATCTAATGTTGCATTTCATAAAAGTGTAGAATATGCAGTCTATACCAATAAGTAATTATAACTTTAGTGTCTTTTATAATCATCACAATATTAAACATTTAATTTTTAACAGTAGTCCATTAAAGTTTAGTACATGTTCATCTTTGTAGCTAGGGATCTGGTGATCAGGGACAAACAGATACTCCTATGACCGGGAGAGGTACTTTGGCTAAAGTCTGAAGCCACCCACTAGAATGAAGTGGCAGATTGAATAAGAATTTTGAACCTAACATTTGTGATTCTCTATTATATTTTCATTTTAGATGATACATATAAAATGTACATAGCTAGATGTGAATCCAAGAAAGTTCTGATTCACACAGTCTCAAAGGACCTGAGAATCTTTAGTCATTGAGGAAATAATTGTTGGGTGCATTGAGTTATGTTTTTTTCTTTCTCCCCTCTCTCCACTGTTTCTGTAATTGGAAGTTATCTATGTATAATTATATCTTTAGTGAAAAGTAATTATAATACTTATCATTGGCTTTTTAAATGAGCTTTTTTCTCAAATAGTATTTTTTACATTTCATCTAGCCACTCTGGGTATAGCAAAAAGGAAATCAAAGCAAGATTTCAAACTTTAAAACTAGTTAAGTAGGGAAAAATAAAATTAATAAACATAAAAAGTTATGAAAGTAACACAAAGGTCATTATCCAGATTTTAAAAAGCAAGAATTCTGAAACTACTCTTGGTAAGAACAAAGCAGAAAAGTGAAATAACCCATTTTAGAATTCTTCCATATATTCTCTCTGTCTTTCTCTTGCTGCCTTCTGTTCCCTGTTCCCTTTCACTCCCACTAAAGGTTTTGTTAATTTATTATTATAATAGCCTTTAAAACTATTATTTACTTCTTAAATGAAAAGACTTTAATATCTGCCATCATGTGACTTGGGACAACTTAGTAACCTCTCAGTATCTTTGTAACATTTAAAAAACTACCTGCATAGCATTCTCTAATGATAAAAGAGAAAATAGAGGTGGTTTTTAGAAAACATTTGCCTTAGATACATATGTTGTTCAGAGTATTCCT
>RJWJ010030550.1:0-19814 GCA_004363605.1 Indri indri | reverse complement strand
TTTTTTTTTTTGAGACAGAGTCTCACTCTGTTGCCCTGGTTAGAGTGCCGTGGCATCAGCCTAACTCACAGCAACCTCAAACTCCTGGGCTCAAGCAATCCTCCTGCCTCAGCCTCCCGAGTAGCTGGGACTACAGGCATGCGCCACCATGGCTGGCTAATTTTTTCTATATATTTTTAGTTGGCCGATTAATTTCTTTCTATTTTTAGTAGAGACGGGGTACTCGCTCTTGCTCAGGCTGGTCACGAACTCCTGAGCTCAAACAATCCGCCCGCCTCGGCCTCCCAGAGTGCTAGGATTACAGGCGTGAGCCACCACGCCCGGTCTCCATTGGCATTCTTATTTGGACGTGGGGGTGGGGGGAGGGAACAATACACATCCTGAGGTGCTAAAACATACAGGCATGTTTGCTAACTAATGGAGGTCAGTCTGCCAAAGTCCATTCCCATAAGAAGCAGGGGAATCTTTGCTCCAATGCAGAGAAATGCCAGGCTTAGAAGCCGGGCCTGAATGTCAGAGGACAGGCATTGCTGTTTGTCACAAAAATCCATCTCCTGGCCCAGGCCTAAACCCTCACATGTGAATCCTATAGAGAGGGTTGGTGGCTTTTACCAAAAACTTCAAGATCTGGTTTCCTAAATCCCTTTGAGACATTGGGATATATGTGGGACTGCTTTAGGGTTCCTTCTAAGAAGTTCATATCAAGTGGCTTCATTATAGACCACTGTCATCTTGCATACCCCAGTGAAGGGGTGTGCAGAAAAGTTGCAGGAAGGCATGAGGAGACGTCAGCACCTGAAGGAAGATGGTGACGCTGTTACAATGGCAGAAAAGAACAGCATGGGCAGTAGGACATCTGGAGCTGCAGCACTCAGTAAAAAGCTGGGATCAAGTGAGAGCTGCTGTTATGTAACAGAAGCTGCAACAGGACGTGACAGACTGGGCAGTCCCCGTCAGAAGCCACTGTGGATTAGAGCAGTGGGGAAAGGGACATGGCTGTATGCAGGAAAAGAGACAGCAGCGCCCAGGGTTTGTGAGTGTGAACAGCACGTGATACTGTCAAAGGAAGGCCAGAGCAAGAGGCAAAGAAAAAGAAAGGAAGAGGAGGAGAAGGAGAGAAAAGAAAAAAATTCGAGATGAACCTGTAACCTGACGACTCATTAACAATGCTCCATTGGAACCCTAAGAGTTGTTTTTGGAGAGACCATCAGAAACATTAAAAACAGAAAGGGTATCAAAATAACTATATATAAGTGAATTTGAAAACCCCTATAATATTTGGACATGTACAAATGTATAAAATTGATTCAAAAAAACAGGAAGAAAAAATTGAAACCTAAAAAAACTACTACACCAAACTGACAGGATGACAAAAGTCTGTCTCTTCCAGCTACCGCCTTTTTCAGATACTTTTCCGGTACTTTTACCAATTTTTCAAATAAAATTAATCTTTAAATAACATGTTTCTGAAAACATAGAAAAAGAAAATAATTTAGAAATAATTTTTGAGATAAATGAAATTTATTTCCAAAACAAGATAAAGAGTGCAAGAAAAGAGAATGATAGATCTATTTGCAGATTATTAAATAAAATATTAGATAACCAATAACTAATAAATAACAACTAACACACTTTAAGAAATACATCAGTAACAAAAAAGGTTTAAGTTAATACTGTAGTATTATTCCACATCAGAAAAATCTACCAACATAATTCACCATATCAATAGAATAAAGAAAGGAAATCATACAATTTTCACTGCAGGTATAAAAATAATTTTATGAAATTCAACAAAAATTTATAGTAATAAAATAACTCAAAAAGCCAAAAAGTGAAAAAAAATTTCTCTATTTGGTAAAAAAAAAATAAAATAAAACGCAGAAAACATTATACCTAATAGAGAAACCTTGATACATTGTCTTAGAAGCTGAGAACAAGACAAGGACACCCACTAGCACAGCAACTGTGGAAGTAAAACTGGAAGTTATAAACGTTTGTACTCCAATAATATTCTGAAATTTTAAAACCTGGAGGTTAGAGACAACATAATAATAGACAATAAAGAAGAGAAAAATTGGAAGGAAAGGGATAAAATCCCCATTCTTGCAGACAGCATGAGCTTTCTGCATTGACCAACAGAAACATAATCAACGCAAAAACTTTTACAATACATAGGACAGACCAGCAGGATTGTAGAATATAAAATCAACTTATAGAAATGAATAGTGGTGTAGCTAGAGGGAAGATGGTGGAGTAAAAAGCACTAGGAATGTGTATGCCCATTTAGACAGCAATTGCACTGGCAGAATCTGTCTAATGTGACTGTTTTGTAACTCTTCAGTCTATTAAGGGTTTAGACTGTAAATTGCAACTGTTAATTGTGGTCAATTTTTAGATCTTAACATATCAGTGTCTACTCATCCCCCAGTTCCCTAGTCCTAGGGCAGGCAGTTATGTCCATGTTCCTATAGCAGCATGCACATAGCTTGCTGGAGCAAGAGTGGGCAAAAAGCATCTTGGTCTTTCCAAAATAAAAGAGAAATTAATGCATACCCAGATAAACAAAAGCTGAGGAAAGAAGAACTAAATAAATGGAGAAATATTCCATGTTCATAGATAGGTAGACTCAATATTTGCCAATATGTAAATTTTTCCCAACTTGATCTATAGATTCAATGTAATCCCAACCAAAATCCCAAAAGTTATTTTGTGGATTTTGACAAACTGATTATAAAATTTATATGGAAAGGCAAAAAAATAAAAATAAACCAGAATAGATAACTCGATATTGAAGGAGAACAAAGTCTGACACTACCAACTTTAAGATTTACTATAAAGCTACAATAATGAATACAGTATGGTATTGGCTAAATAACTGACAAATAGTTCAGTGGAACAGAACAGAGAGCCCAGAAATATACCCACATTAATATAGTCAACTGATCTTTGGCAAAGGTGCAAAGGTAATACAATGGAGAAAAGATAGCTTGAAATAAACAAATGGTGCTGGAACAACTAGACATCCACATGCAAAAAAAAATGAATCCAGACAAAGATCTTAACTTCCCACGAAAAATTACTTCAAAATGGATCATAAACCTAAATGTAAAATGCAAAAATACGAAACTCCTAGAAAATAACATATGAAAAAATCTATATGGCCTTGGGTGTGAAGATGACATCTTAGCTATAATACCTAAAGTATGATCCTTGGAAGAAATAATTGGTAAGCTGGATTTAATTATAATTAAAATATCTGGTCTACAAAAGACAATGTCAAGAGAATGAGAAGCCAAGCCACAGACTGGCAGAAAATATTTTCAACAGACACATCTGACTATTATCTAAGATGCATGGAAAACTCTCAAAATTTAACAATAGGAAAACAAGCTACCCAGTTAAAAAATGAACAAAGGACCTAAACAGACACCTCACCAAAGAAGATAGACATATGGCAATGAGGCATACGAAAAGATGTTCAACTCTTACACACTGTTGGTGAGAATGTAAATTAGCATAGCCATTATGGAAAAGAATACAAAGGTTTCTCCAAATGATAAAAATAGGACTATGATATAATCCAATAATCCCACTGCTGGGCATTTATCCAAAGGAAAGGAAAACAGTATATCAAAGAGAGATCTGCATCCCCATGTTTGGTAAATCACTATTCACAATAGCAAAGATATGGAATCAACTTAAATGTCCGTCAACAAATGAATGGATAAAGAAAATATGGTTTATATACACAATGCAAGACAATTGAACCATAAGAATGAATGAAATCCTGTTGTTCGTGGCAACATGGATGAGCCTGGAGAAAATTACGTTTACCAAAATAATTCAGGACAGAAAGATAAACACCACATATTCTCACTCATATGTGGAAGCTAAACAAATGAGTGTTCTCAATACAAAGTGTCTTCTCCATTCACAACAGGGTAAAGCTAGAAATCAATTAACAGATGGAAAACAGGAAAATTCACAAATTTGTGGAAATTAAACAACACATTCTTAAAAAAACCAAAGGGTCAAAGAAGAAATCATAAAAGAAATTAGAAAATATTTAGAGATGAATGTAAATGAAAACACGGTATATTAAAACTTTTGGGATACAGCAAAGGAAGTGCTAAGGAGTGAATTAATACCTAAAAATGCTTACGGTTTTTGAAAAACAAAGATCTTAAATCGACTATCAAACTTTACACCTTAAGGAACTAGAGCAAGCAGACCAAACGAATCCCAAAGCTAACAGAAGGGAGGAAATAACAAAGATTAGAGTACAGAGGAATCAAATAGAGAATAGAAAAATGAACAAAATCAGAAGTTGGTTCTTTGAAAAGATTACCAAAATCGGCAAGCCTTTAGCTAGGCTGACTATGAAAAAAAAAAGAAAAAGAGAAAGAGAAGATTCAACTTACTAAAATGAGAAATAAAAGCAGGATCAGTACTACCAATTCTACAGAAATAAAAAATATTAAGGATTATAAGAGAATGCTATGAATGACGGTACAGCAAAAAATCGATTAGCCTAAATGAAACGAAAAAATTCTCAGAAATAGAAAACCTACCAAGACCAAATAACAAAGAAATAAAAAATCTGAATAGATGTATAACTAGAAGACATAATCAACAATCAAAACCTCCCAGCAAAGAAAAGCCCTGGACCTGATGGTTTTACTGATAAATTCTACCAAATATTTAAAGAAGAATTAAACTAATCCTTCTGAAACTCTTCCAAAAAGATTTGAAGAGGAGGCAATATGGCCTAACTGGTTCTATGAGGCCAGCAATGCCCTGATACCAAAGCCAGACAAAGACACTGTAAGAAATGAAAACTACAGACCAATATACCTTTTAAGCATTGATTCAAAAATCCTCAAATACTAGTACACCAAATTCAACAGTATATTAAAATTATCATACAACATGACCAAGTGGGATTTAGTACTGCAATTCAAGGATGGCTCAACATACAAAAATTGATCAATGTAATATACCACACTAACAGAATAAATGGGAAAAAAAACCATGTGATTTTCTCAACTGATGTAGAAAAAACATTTGCAAAATTCAACACCCTTTTACAACATAAATTCTCAAAAAAGTAGAAATAGAAGGAAACTACCTTGACATAATAAAAATCTTACATGCAAAAACCCACATCTATTATCACAATTGTCAAAGACTGAAAGCTTTTCCTTCAAGTTCAAGAATAAGACAAGGACATGCATTTTTGCCAATTCTATTTAACATAATATTGAAAGTTCTAGTCAGAATAATTAGGCAAGAAAAGAAAATAAAAGTCTTCCAAATTTGAATGGAAAAAGTAAAATTATCTTAATTATCTGTTTGTAGGTGAAGTAATCTTATATGTAGAAAACCCTAAGGATTCCACAAAAGTAACTTGTTAGAACTAATAACCAAATTCAGCAAAGTAGTAGGATACAAAATAAACATATAAAAATCAGTTGCATTCCTATACACTAGCAGCAAACACTTTTAAAAGAAAAATAAGAAAATAATTCCATTTACCATAGCATCAAAAAGAATAAAATACTTAGCAATTAACTTAACCAAGGAGATGAAAGACTTGTACAATAAAAAATACAAAACATTGCTTTTTAAAAGAAAATGACAAAGACACAAATAAGTAGAAAGACCTTCCATATACACAGATTGGCAGACTTAGTATTGGTAACATGTCAACACTACCTGAAGTGATCTACAGATTCAAAGTAATCCCTATCAAAATCTCAACTAGGTATTTGAAGAAATAAAAAAAAATTCCAAAATTCATATGAACTCCCCAAAACCCTGAATAGCCAACACAATCTTGAAAAGAAAGGACTCTCATTTCCCAATTTTAAAACCTACTACAAAACTACAGTAATTAAAACAATATGGCACAGGCATAAATACAACAAATAGATCAATGGAATAGAATAGAGAGCTCAGACACAAACCTTCTCATAGATGGTAAAATGATTTTCAACTGGGATTCCAAGACTATTCAATGGGGAAAGAATAGTCTTAAAAAAAATGGTGCTAGGAAAGTGTATATCCACATGTAAAAGAATGAATTTGGACCCTCACCTAACACTATGGATAATAATTAACCCACATTGATCAAGGACTTAAACATAAGAGCTAAAACTATAATACTCTTAGAAGAAAACAGGGGAAAATCTTCATGACATTGGATTGGGCAATGATTTCTTAGATATGACAACAAAGGCACAGGCAACAAAAGAAAAAATAGATAAAGTGGACTTCATCAAAATTAATTTTGTACATCAAAGGATACTATCACAAAATAAAAAGGAAATCTAAAAAATGGGAAAAGACTTTACAAATCACATACCTGAAAAGAGATTAATATCCAGAATAGAGATACTCTAAAATTGCAACAATGAAAAACAACTTGATTCAAAAATAGACAAAGAACTTGAATAGATGTTTCTCCAAAGAAGATTTGCAAATGACCAATAAGCACACAAAAAGATGCTCAACATCATTGATTATTAGGGAAATGCATCAAAATCATAATGTGATACTTCTTCACACCAATTAGTATAGCTATTATTAAGAAAGAAAGAAAAAAGAAGAGAAGAGGAAGGCAGGAGGAAAAGGAAGGAAGGAAGGAAGGAAGACGAGTGTTGCTAAAGACGTTGAGAATTTGGAACCATTGTGCACGACTGGTGGGAATGTAAAACAATATAGCCACTGTGGAAAACAGCACGGTGATTTCTCAAAAAATTCAAAATATAATTACCGTATGATCCAGCAATGCCACTTTTACATATACAACCAAAAGAATCAGAAGCAGGGCACAACCAGGTATTTGTACACCATGTATATAAGAGTATTATTCACAATAGCCAAAAGATGGAAGTAATCCAAGCGTTCATTGCTGGTTGAATGGATAAACACTGTGTATACATTGTTAATCAGCCTTAAAAAGGAAGGAAATTCTGACACGTGCTAGAACATCATGAAACTTGAAGACATTTTGCTAAGTGAAATAAGCCAGTCACAAAAAGACAAATACTGTATGATTCCATTCACATGAAGTACGTAGAGTACTGTAACTCATAGAGAAAGAAAGTAGAATGGTGGTTGCCAAAGCCTGGCAGAAGTGGGGAATGGAGAGTTTTTATTTCATGGGCAGATACTTAGAGTTTTGCAAGATAACAAAAGTTCTGGAAACGGAAAGTGGTGGTGTTTGTACAACAACGTGAAAGGACCTAATGCACTGAACTTTACACTTAAAAGTAGTTAACCGTAAATTTTATGTTATGTACATTTTATAACATTTTTTAAAATAAGTAAATAAATGGAATAAAAGAAATAAATACCACATTTCTCCTGTAGAATAATTACCAGAAAAACAAATCGAAATAAAATATTATTTATAATAATATCAGAAATTATAAAGTATCTAAGAATTAGTTTGAAAAAGAATTTTTAAGACTTTTCTGGAGAAAACTTTAAAACTCCATCAGAGGACAAAAAATAAGACTTTATTAAATGGGGAGGCATTCCATCATCTTGGATAGGAAATCATAGTGCTGTACCCCCGGTGAAAGCTTGGCTGGCTGGCTGGTCGCCCTGCCCTGGGCAGCATTTCCCCCTCAACCTCTTATTGTGACTCTTCTTCACAAAGCTGCTACTGGCATGAATATATTTTTTAGCTAGCCAGTTCATTCTGTAGTTTAAAATAATTAATAGTCAGAGGTTAGATCCATTTCTGCAAGGAGATGTCAATTATTGCTAAACCTGCATACACTGCACAAAAGTTGTTTGTGTGAAGAAGACGGGGTGCTGCATTCCAGGAACCATTATCCTCTATAAAATTTTATAATTGCATTTTCAAGAGGCCCAAGGCCATGTTTCATACAGATACTATAAGCACAGAGGCAGCATATAAAGCATATTTGTTTATTGTACAGGCTGATGGAGAAGTGAGAATTTCCACCAGGGCAGACAGCCAAGCCGCTTCAAAGCGGACTCCCACTTTACAAGCTAGATGGGGCTGGCCAAGGGGGCTGCGGATGCTCTGAACTCCTGCCATCTAGACTAAAGGGGACACCCTCTACCCACCATAGCTGGGAGGGATCCCTCCTGAATCAAAACTCCCAACCGGCTTTACCTAACTCCCTTTTGGAGATGAAAACTCTTTCATATTATATTTATTCCTGTCTAATCCCCCTTAAGAGACTTAGAATGTCTTTGGCGGGAGAACTCATAGTTTATTCAGGCTTGTTCCTGGTACGAGGTCTAGCACCGACAATAACAACTCTGTGTTTGGTGGTGTTGACTGAATCTATCTCTGAGGGAAAATATACAGTTTAACAGGGGCTTCTTCTAACACATTTCTATATACCAACAAAGGCTCATGGTAAAATTCACCAGTCAGCGAATCATTTACTACTAAAGGTCTTTATTTCTCAGAATCTATAAATTTAAACCATAAAACTTTAAGAAAAAATTATTTATACTTCAATTTCCCAAACTCTGTTCCAAGGAATTCTAGCTCTCAATGTTCTGGAAAATCAGAATATACATTTACATTCTAAGAGATTTTAGAAATAGTGCATTTTTAAAAAATCTTATTTTTGTTTAATCCCATGTTTCTATAAATTTTATTGTACCATTGAAACATTTTTATCATCTAATACCTATTATCACCCATGTGGAACTGATGTTCCCAAGAACGGATTTTTAGAAATGTTGTCCAGAGGTGAGATTTTATGAGAAAACAAATGAAATGCATTTGACTCCAGTTCTTCCAGATGTGTTTGATTGGACAATCTTCAACAAAGTATTTAGAGATTACACTGGTCTTCAGTCTTTATAACAATAAATATATTAACATTTATTTATTTAAATAAATAAAGACAAAGGTCAAGTTATATAAGAATAAATGAAGTAGTTATGTCAGTTTCCTTTGGTAGTTATATGACACGAAAACAAATACAAAAATTATTCTTCACTTGCCTACATCTGTGGTAGATTAAATTTTTGTTCAGTGGTTATTTGCAACATTCCCAGGGGTTGGTCTCTGCTATGTGACTTGCTATTGTTTACCAGGTTGTGGGCAGAAGTGACAGCAAGCCTGTTTTGAGCCTAAGCCTCAGCAGTAGCTCCTGTTTCTACACCAGGAACTCCCAGCCTCCCTAACAGAAGAGCATGCGTCAGGCGGCATTTCCATTCCACTGCCTTCTCTAGCAGGACACATTGTGCAGAGCCGCTCCAGTCAACTTATTGACCTGAATTAAACTGCCCCAGCCGACTCGCAAATGCACAAGTAAGAAATAAATAAAAACAAATGCTTATTACTTTTGTTGGTGAGAGTTTGTAGTTGTTTGTTGAATAGCAAAAGACAATGTCAAATATAGGTAATGGATATCTCTTCTTAGGAATCTGTCCATGCAATCTGTCTCCACTTGAAGTGCTCCAATTCTCTGCTCAACCAACAGGGTTCTGGTAAGCATGACTATGTGGAAACATACATCAACATAACCTACACCAGACCTCGATTTTTCCAATCCAAAAGAACACTTCTCATCTTACTCAGCATTCCACACTGATTCTGTAAACTGTTTTCCTGTCTTGGCTTCCTCTAGATCTACTGTCCTGATTGTTTGTTTTCCTGATTTACTGAGAAATCTGTTGGATATCTCACCTCTGGCAGACCTATTGGAATATTCAAGATTTGGTTTTATACCTTCTTGTTATCTCTATCTACACTTTCTTCCAAATTTGTGTTTGTAATCTGAATGCTAAACTTACATGTCGCGCCCAAAAGTCTAATCTTGTATATATAATTATCCACTCGGCATTTCTGTTGATATTTGCAATGGGCATCTCTATCACCAAGGGCTCGTGGTTGCAAACAGAACTTAATGTAGCTACTTTGGTATGAATGCATTAAGCATATCATGTAGCTCACAGAATCTCTTTCTAGAGACCTTCCAGGGTCAGGTATGAAAGCTACAAAGCCAGGAATAAGCAACATAGTAAGATTTGGACTACTCTGCCTTACCTGTCACTGGGCAGCCCCACTACAGGGTCCACCATTAGCCATGGGCACCACAGCTGGGACCAAGGGCGATGCTACCTCTCATCATTAATGGACACCAAACAGCATCTCCTCCTTCACATGGATCTCTTCTGGATCTAAATATTATGTAGGTGCATTTGATTCTAAATGCCTAGGTGACACACCACATACTTCTACTGTAAGCAAAGCTGGGAAAGAGAATTGTGACTTGTAGCATGAAAAGTCAGAACTTACATAGATGGAAATTCCCTAAACATGGTATGTCAGTCAGGTAGTCTCTATTATGCTGTAGTAACAGCAAAAACCTCAATGGCTTAAAACGAGAGGGGAAGAAGTAGGTGGAAGGCTCTCAGTGAATCTGAGATATTCTGGAATTTAGGCTAATAGAGGATCCAGTCTTAACATGGAGTCACCAAGGTAGAATAAAAAGAGACATGGATAATTGTAAAAGGGCGCTTAAAACTCCCGCCTAGAAATAACACATATTACCTCTTCTTGCAGTTTATTTACAAAAAGCAAATCCCATGACCATGGCTAAAGTTACCAAGGGCAGGAAGGTGCAAGCCTACCCTGTCCCCAGAAGAAGAGAACTAAAATTTTTGTAAGCAAACCTTCTGGTTACCACATAAGGAAAATGTGGGTAAAATAGCCTGAGTAACCAAGAAGTTTGACAAATATTTGCTACATCACCACAAATGTAAGATTGCATCAAATCCTGATTTTTCTCCCCTATTTTAGTCTTATCAGCTGCTCTTTAAAATATGTTTTGAAGCCACTCATTTCTTTCCATTTCCATCGCTACTACTTCTGTCCAAGCCACCATCATCTCACGTGCCACTGCTCTGATCGTATGCCTGTCTACACGGACACTTTCAATGACTGACTATTACTCTAAGGGTGCATTTTTTAAAAGCTTTATCTTTGCCTCTAAGACTCATCATCATCTATCTCCTGACTAGTTCTCCAGCAAATTGAACAACTTCTAGACCTTCAAAAACATCATCCTTTTTCTCTTCCTTGGGCCCTTGTCCATATTTTCGCCTTTACCTGCAACAAAGGGGAGCATTTCGTTGTTGCTGCTAGGCTATCTCCTACCTATCTTATTTTCCACCACTGGGATTGGGATCCTACAGGGGCACAGATTTGGTCCTGTTCATCACTGAACTCCTGCCACCTGGAATAGTGCCTGGCGTGCAAGCATGAACATCCTTAAAGACCAGACAAAAACACACCACTTTAATAAAGCCACCAACAAACTCCCAGGTAAAATTAATTTCACCTTTATCTATTTTCCTGCAGCACTGTGTGCATCCTTCTATAAAAGCAATCTTGTGTTATTATACTTACTTTCTACTACTGACAGAGGAGCTTCTCTAGGGTAAATACAAGAGTTTACTTAATCAATGAGATACAGTCTCTCAAAGTTCCTGGCATACTACCTTCGTGTTCTTTATTTCCTTTCTTCTTTCCATTGTTCCTTTCTTCCTTCCTGCACTCATAATAAACACAATGGATTATTAAATTAATATCATCAGAAAGTGATGGATATTATACATGAAATAAACAATGACTATCAAATTCATACAAATATAAATCTGTGCACACTACAAACAGATAAGAGGCTCTATGTATCTATATAATACATTTTCAACAAAAATATTAATATATTAAGTTTAAATTTCTCATGTTTAGCACATGTGAACACAGGCAGACACCTTTGTATAAATAGTGAGATACATGTTACATTTCTAACCTATAAATATAATGTTCAGGGAGGGCGTATGTTATTTCTATATATGTATAACTATGTATAGACATGCACATAGTACTGCATTTATGTAGCAGCTTGTGAAACTTTAGTATGGAACAAGTTGCACCATAAAAATGGGAGATTTTAAAAATAGAAATAGCATCTTTCCACTGAAGGAAAGGACTCACAAGTAGTGATTTTACAAACACATTGTGAAAAGCTGAGGTTTTCTTATGCAGTCCAAGAACGCCTGCGTAGCTGATCTGAGGTTGCATTTCTCAAAGAATAGCCTAAGGGCTAGCTACATCAGAGCTGTCCCGTGTGTGTCAAACATTCAGTTTCCAGGGCACCACCCCACATCAGAATATCTGGGGACTGGGCTCATGAATCAGGATGTTTAAAAAGCTTGACAGATGATTCTGTTGGATGCTGTGTTCAGAGAATCACTGATCTGAGGCACCCTGCCTTGGGCAAAGCGGCTTGTGTTGAAGGATGAGAGGCACGATGGGGAACATCTGTGAGTGGGAAGCTAGCGATTCTGCGTGGGGAGGCACAGAAGGCTGGCTACATGGTGGGTGCTGGCACGTACGGAGTGCTGGATGCAACAGGGTGTGGGTGATTAAAGAAGAAGGATTGTTTTAACGAGGACCTTATGTTCCCCTTCAAGGTTAAGGAAGCAAGACTCTCAGCTGTCTGCTTTTCCATTCCTCACTTCCCTTTCACTCTCCTCCTGTTCTTTGACCTTTCATCAACATGTTTTCCACCAGAAATATGCTCTGAATCTTGGCGGGGCTTAGCACTGCCTCCTTCTCTTATCTCCTGCCAGCATCTTGCCATCGCACATCCAGACCCTGGTTATGGACGGGGCAAAGAGTGGCAGCTGCTGTCCAGCATCTCTGGAAAAGGCACTTCTGAAACTGGGTAATTACTGCTCCGCAGGATCAGAGATTGTCAGAGATCAGAGGCATCGTGGAGCTCGTTCGGGTTAACACTGTCCATCATTTTAAGCTAAGTTAACAGCTTTAGAAAACAGGTAAGAAACTACAAGATTACAAAGCAACTTAGCAGCTGAACTGGTCTGGTATCCAGGCATCCCTCTTGATCTTCTTCCAGAAACCCATCATAGCACATTTTTCAATAGTACTTCAAATGGAACTATTGTCTATTATCTTCCGTAGGCTCTACATAAGTAATTTTAATGAATAAATGAAACACTGAATGATTAATTGATTAATGACTAAGTGATGAATGAACATATTGATGAAAAAAGAAAATTAAAAATGAGTTTCAGTGTCAAGTAGTCATCCTATGGTTGCCAGGAACCCAAATGTAGTCAATAAACTGCATTTTAGAAAAGGATTTCATTACCTGTAACTTAAATGTTAATTTCCATTTCATAATGTAACAAAACATATATACGACACACGATCATGAAACACTTCCCGTATGTGATCCCATTTGACCTTTTCAAAATGTTAACCGATATTCACAAATCTTTCCATAACTCAAAAAAAAAAAAGCTACCATTGTGGGACATTAAGAAATTTGACATTTTGTGCATCTAGCTACAAGCAGAATTAAAACACAAATGCAGACCTGTTGAATACTTCTCTATTGACAATGAAAGAGAAAGATTCACATACAGAAGCCCTTCTCAGAACGTTTCTTAGGAGACACAAATAGTTTCGCTCTTTGAATATTATTTCAGCTAAATATGTAGAAATGCTTTCTATTTTATATGCAAATAAGTTAAATGAGCTACATTATTTTTTTAAGTGCCACAGAAGTTGGGTCTAAAATTTAAGTAGACATGAATAAAAATAGGGATGGGAGGAAAAAAAACAGTGCTGTAAAAGACAGGAATACATGACGATCACGGCACACTTTGCTATTAACAGCCATGTGCCTGCCCCACCAGCGCGCGCTCAGCTCCCATTATCCCAAATACAGCCCTTGCTTCTAGCTACATTGGGCTCCTCAGAGGACATCAGGAAATCATAGTAGATGCTGCCTTCTGTGGCCATATTCCATTTTTAATTTAATAATATTAAATATAATTTTTCACTAAGCATATACTATATTTCATATTTAATATACACAAGTGTTTTATGTATTTATAAATGACACTTCAGAGTTATATATAATAATTTTTGACCTACATATTATATCATTTGGGGCTTGCAGTGATATATTCTTGAAAAACATTATTTTCAATGGTAACAGGGTATGCCATCACATGGCTTTTCCATAATTAATTATTTCCCAATTATTAGAACTACAGGTCGTTTTCATTATATCACTCCTATGAATAAGAATACATTGAAGATCTTTATATATGAAAAATGTATCTGTATTTGTAACTATTTTTTGTAAGACATAATTTGAAAAGTGAAAATACCGAGCATGTTAGCTTCCTATTTCATTCGTATCAGGCCATACCTATCAATATGTGTGCATTGACCAGGCATCCTCTTTCAATGGGCTGGCTGAAGTACGGTGGTTATGATAATTCTATACATACATATACAGAGAATTTATTTTACACCAAACAAAAAGATGAATCTTGGAAAATGACAGTAGCTTATCGTAATCTTAATCACTCGAGAGAAAAATTGCAGCTACTGTTCTAAATTTAACATATTTATTGGAATAAATCAATATGACCCCTAACACCCAAAATGCAGCAGCTAGTTTGTCCGATGATTTTCTTTCCTCTATCCTAATAAACACTTAAAATCAGAATTCATTTGCACTCACCTGGCAGAGTCCACAGTATTTTATCACTTTGTTACAAGATTATGTCAATGTTTTAAGCATTTCAAATTTCAACCATGTCCCAAGTGTGTATAATATCATATCTATCCAGCATATTAATGGTAGCATATAGCTAGGACCTGCAGAGCAGGAAGTAATAGGTTCTGTAGATGTTTTGGTAAAATGCATATTGGTAGAACATATGAAATAGTTTTATAAAAATAAAAAGGGATTGTCACCTTAGTGAAATTCCAGTGTGTCCACTGCCTGGGTATGTTGAGAGATCCCTATATAGTGAAGGAAAAGTTGCTCCTCCTTGCACTTCCTTCAACTGAGAAAGAAACAGAAATACTTGGTGGTCTCTTTGTATATTTCAGAAACAATATTAAAGGAATTTGAGTTTCTCTGGGCAAATAACCTCAAAGACTTCCATCTTTGATTTTGTCTGTTTTTTATCTACTACATAACAAATTAGCCTCAAATTTAGGAGCTTAAAACAGTAAAAATGTATTAAATATTATCTTATTGTTTCTGTGGGTTAGGAATCTGGGAGCACCTTGCCTAGGTCCTTTGGTTCAGGGTCTCCGGTAAGAGGTCACTCGAGGTGTTTGTCGGGGCTGCAAAGTTCAACTTGGGGAGCCTGTGCTTAAAAGCTCAGTCATAAGGCTGTTTGCAAGCTTCAGAAATTCTCTGCCAGGCTCACCAGCTACTGACCACATATTTGCCTTATGTGCTTCTGCATAGGAGGTGGGGGAGAGAGAGGGGGAGAATTACAGTTTTTTTGTATCCTAATCTCAGAAGTGACATCCCATCACTTGAGCTGCTTTTATTTATTTACTTTTTTTTTTTTTTTTTTTTTGGACTAGAAGTGAATACTCAGGTTGAGCCCACAATCAAAAGAAGGGAGGGAATTACATTAAAGGATGAGTGACTACTAGGAGTCAGAGGTTGTTTGAAGCCACCTTATAGGCTTCCTACCACTTTGGAGATCAGAACAAAAGAAAGCTTCTGGTTAGTCCAGCCTGCAGAGCAAGGCTTTCTGCTTCTCAATCTTTAGGATCCAGTCAATCTAGTGAGGCTCAACATACCTGTGTCAGATCAGGATGCTACATGGAGCTTGTAGCAAACCTAATAACAACAATGGTCAGGTCAGCAAAGACCTTGGAACAAAGTTATGCCACCTTTCATAATTAACTATTGTATTTCCTTTTGTTAAATAGTTTTTAGTTTTTGGATGGGGTCTTTGGTTGAGTTCATTGATTGGCAGAGACCAAACATATGATTTTGGTAGACCAAGTGGTCATGCAACCCAAATTGCTCATCACTAACTGAGAGTCGATTCAAGTAGAAATAAAATTAAGAGTAGCAAGCAGTCCTGTTTCACCAAGTGGGAATAAACAGTGTGTTGTAGACTTCGAACCGGCAGAACCTGAAGGCAAAATTAGGCTGCTGGGCTTGTACTGCCTCCCCTCGCTGCGACTACACTGAAGCTCCCGGGAAAAGATTCTTCTGTTCAGTTTACTCAGGATAAAAAAATAAATAAAAATGAGCCTGCTTTTCAGATGGCTCTGCACCAAGAATCAGCAAACATTCTCTGTAAAAGACCAGAGTAAATATTTTAAGCTTTGCAGGCCACATAAAGTCTGTCACATATCCTTGTTTTTGTTTTCTTCTGTTTTGATTTGTTTTATGTTTTTTATAACCCTTTAAACATAAAAATCATTCCTAGCTCACCAGCCATACAGCGGCCAAATGCCAAGTTTGTCCCATGGCTATAGTATTCCAATTTATGCTTAACACTATTGGCCGGCACCCACTGGAAGTGCCACTGAGTCACTGGAGCTTCACTCATTGTAAAAGTTAATAAGCACATTGTAAATGCCCAGTGGGTAGAATCCAGTGGTGCATTCTCTTTTCCCCTTTACCTACATGGAGAAAGAACTTGAGATAAGAATTAGCAGTGATTCATGAGCAGTGGTGGTTTGTCCAGACAGCCAAAGAAACGGAAAGAACAAGACGTGAATGACTGGAAAAGAGGGGTATAGGTGACTCTCTTACAATTGTTCTCAAGAGAAAGAATATATGTGTTTCTTGTGATACTCCCCATATAATATGTTCTGAGTGTTAGTCCATCTTCTTTTCCGGATACTTCAGGGATTACTCAACAAGCTCAGCAACAAATGGCCATGGCTATGCCTGAGCTCAACAGCATGTATCATGTCTCATCAAGCTTCTCTGCCCATAGCCACTGCTGATTGCTAAGTGTTCCTCATGCAAACATTTAGCAATGTTAAGCTCTGTGCTAGTTTCCTAGGGCTGCTATAACAACTCATGACAAATTTGGTGGTTTAAAACAATGCAAATTTATATGTCACAGCTCTGGAGGTCAGAAGTCTGAAATCGGTTCCATTTGACTGAAATCGAGGTGTTGGCAGTGCTACGCTCTTTCCAGAGTCTCTAGGGAGAGATTTGTCTTTTGTCTCTGGTGACAACTGGCATTCCTTGACTTGTGGCTGCATCATAAGTCAATCTCTGCCTCCATGGTCAAATGTTGCCTTCTCTTCTGCTCTATCTGTATCAAATCTTTTTCCATCTTTTATAAAGGCACTTGTGATTGCATTTAGGACCCAACAAGGTAATCCAAGATAATCTCCTCAACTTATGAGCCTTCACTTATTCACGTCTGAAAAGATCCTTTTTCCATATAGTGTAACATTCACAGATCCCAGGTACTAGGGTATGGTATTGTTGGAAGCCATTATTCAGCCTACTATAAACCCCAATATGTGTAGCACTTGGCGCGATCAAGACAGGTAACTACTGACAGGATGATTCTATTGAAATTATTCTATCATTGGAATAGACATTAATTCCCATTTTAGCATTTTAGATCATCTTCCTTTCATTCTATGCTTCTTCTTGCATGTCCATTCTTGACTTATAGAGTGGATGTCTTTGGTTTTTGATCTATAACTTGAAAGAAAACATAGAGTAAAAGCTTCATGACCTTGGTTTGGCAATGACTTCTTGGATATGACACCAAAGGTACAGGCAACAAAACAAAAAATAGACAAATTTGACTTCATAAAAATTTAAAAATTTTGTGCATCAAAAGACACTCTCAACAGAGTAAGAAGATAATACACAGAAAAGGAGAAAATATTTGCAAATTATATATCTGATAAGGGATTGATATCTAGAATATGCAGACAATTCCTGAAGCTCAACAACAAAAGCCAAACAAACAGATTTAAAAACGGGCAAGGGAATTGAATAGATATTTCTCTAAAAAATAAATATAAATGGCCAATAAGCACATGACAAGATGCTCGATATCACTAATCATTAATAAATGTAAATCAAAACTATAATGAGATACCACTTTATACCCATTAAGATGGCTATTATCAAAAAAACAGAAAATAACAAGGGTTGGTGAAGATGTAGAGAAATTGAAACCATTGTGCACTGTTGACAGGAATGTAAAATCATCCAGCCACTGTGGAAAACAGTATGGCAGTTCCTCAAAAACTTGTATGCTTAGATAATTACAGTATGATCAAGAAATTCCACTTCTGGATATATACCCAAAAGAATTTAAAGCAGAGTCTCAAAGAGATATTTGTACACCCATGTTTATAGCACCATTATGGAATGTGGAAGCAACACAAGTATTTATTAACAGAAAACTGGATGAACAAAATGTGATATATACATACAATGGAATATTATTTAGCCTTGAAAAGGATGGAAAATCTGACATATGTTACAGCATAGATGAACTGTGAGGGCATTATGCTAACTGAAATAAGCTAGTCACAGAAAGACAAATATTGTATGATTCTACTTACATGAGGTACTTAGAGTAGTCAAAATCATGAAGGCAGAAAATAGAATGGTGGTTTCCCGAGGATGGGGGTAGAGGAAATGGAGAGTTACTGTTTGATGGGTAAAAAATTTCAGTTTTGTAAGATGCAAAAAGTTCTGGAGACCAACAGTGGTGATGGATGCACAACAATGTGAGTGTACTTAAGACCACTAAACTGCATACTTAAAAATGAGTACAATACTAAATTTTATGTGGCATGTATTTTTCCACAATAAATAAAACTGGGGAGAAAAAAAAAAGATAGTGGGCTAGATTTGCCCTGTGGGTTATAATCTGCAGACTCTTGGTCTATTAATAGAACAATAAATGAAGTCTGATATGCAGAGTTTGCCAAGTTTTTTGGTGTAGATACCTCTACCAAGGCTGATATCAAGCTACCAATGTGACATCCCTGCACACAGAGTTGCTAAAAAAATGCAGTAGCACCCATTGTAATATTTCTACCTTTCAGATATAGCAAATAACACCAAGAACATAGATAATAGTAAAATGTAGTCAAATATTTAAGAAGTAATGACTTTTTAATATTTATTGATCTTGTAGTTAATATAATTTATGTAATTGTAAGTTCATATGATTTAATTTTTGATAATAGCTATGTTTAACAACTGGTTCACAAAATTCCTAAAAATTTAACAATGGCTTGCAAAAGCCAGTGTGGCTGGCTCCAGCACAGTTCTGGTTACTTCTCCCAGTCATAGGATCATATAAGAGTTCTAGATATACAAGGTGCCAGAAAACAGGATAAGGAGCTTTAAAAGTCTTCTACCCAACAGTGCCAATGAGATGTCCAGTCTAGGTTGGTGGCTCTATTCTCCTTATGGCAGAAAGGGTGTAGACATCTTACCCTTGCCCCTCAGGCAACAGCTCTTAGTGTCCTGTCTCTCCAGGACCTATAACCAGCCTCCTCAGAGTTGTGCACAGGCCCTGGCCCCTTCTGGAATCCAGCCTTCTCAATCATCTCCATTTTTCTCTTACATGGACCTTCCTTCCCTCCCCCAGGTAAAACCACCTCTGCCTCCTGAAGTATCAGCTGCAGAAACCTCTCCTCTTAGGCTACCCTTGGAAAGGAAAACCTGTGGTGGGTGGGGGTGGAGCTCATATTCCAGCTGCCTGGCCAACTTCTGCTTTGTCTCTCACACAGGAAGGATAATAAAGCCCCTCTACCACGCCCCTTTCTCAGCCCCACACCCAGGCAGAGTGGAAAGAGAAAGGGAAAAAATAATGCCTTTCATTCTTTGAGATTTCTCCAGCAGTGGGATAAAATAGGAATTAGTCACTTAAAAGATTAGCTGGCTATTTGTTTCTCCTGTTTACAGCAGTGTTTGGTTTTTGAATCAAGCTCTCAATAAACC
>RJWJ010030549.1:0-19819 GCA_004363605.1 Indri indri | reverse complement strand
ACAGGTATGAGCATAAGTATAAACTATCAGCTGTACACTTAAAATTTGTGTCCCTTGATATACATACATTATAAATAAATTTAAAAGTAAATTTTTAAAAATCCTTAACAATTGTTATCAAAAAAGTTTATCATTTTATGTAAAAGACTATGAAAAATTATATGCTAAATCTTAAACATGATGAAGTCAAAATCTTGGGTTAACTTAAAGAAATTAGCGTGTCCTCCTGAGGCAAAATATAACTGTCAGGAAATGTCTGAAAGTGATTCACAATCTTTAGATGTTAAGGATTTGGGTTCAAAATAAATGTCATGATATGAATAAAGGTATGCTATTTTCGTTTGGTTTTAAATAGTACATTTGATGTAGTGCTAAGCAGCTTCCCTTAAAAGCCAGCCAGATGTGTTAAGAGAGAGGTGTGCAGGAGCACAAGTCATCCCTCCAACCTCTCCTACCTTTGAAAATGCTGCTGCCTAGAACTGGGGATTCTGCCATTTTCATAGCCTGCACCGTCATTGCCTGGCTCTGCATAAGCAACTTCTGGTGCCTAAACTAATAGTCCTTGACTTCAATGCTGCCTACAGTGTCATCCTTTTAGAAAACATCTTTATCCACAACTAAATATAGGAATTCAAGTCAAAATTCAGTAGAGTGTGGTGTTATCAGATCCCACAGCTCAGCTGAGGTGATAACTGGATGAATAGGTTCTACCCAGGCTCTGTCCCCACCTGCCCCAGGCCTCAGCAAGTCTGTCCCAGCCCACTCCTGCTCCTGCCTGCTGGCAGGAGTCCTTGAGAGCCATGGCATGGTATCTTGTAAATATCTAAGTGTTGAAGAGGAAGGGGAAGCAGTGGGTCTTCGAATGGAAGGAATGAGTGCAGATGACCACACCAGCTGTCTCTATTTATTCACTCACTTCTATACCCAATGCACTCCAGTCAGTCTTCTGCTCCATTGTACCTCTGAACCATACACAGCAAAATTACGAATGGCCTCCACGTAGCTCGTGGAATGTAGGCATTTCTGTGTTCATAATGGTTGACTGCTCAGCTGCTCCCCACCCTTTGTTGACCCCTCCTGGAACTCCTCTCCCTTGGTCTCTACGACCCTGTGCTCTCCTGGTTTTCCTCTCATCTCCTTGGTTTCCTTGGGTGGCTTCTTCTGCTCTATTTATCTTAGTTATCGGTGCTCTTTGAAATTCTAGCTGAATATGCTCTCTTTTCTTCTCAATCTCACTCTCATCCTTAGTAATCTTACCCCATTCCCATTTCTAAATCTCTGAGATCCTACTCGTAATGCAATAAAAGAGAAACACAGGTATTTTGACTTAATCAACTACAATAAGCCCTTTGTTTAGAAAAAGAAAAAGGAAATGTGACAATTTTTAATCCACTCCCTCCCAATGCCTCACCTCGACCTGTGGACAGGATAAAGACTGACCATTCTCTTGTTTTAGAAGTTGAACTACACACTTAGGGTGTGTGAATTCCAGCATGGAAGATGACAGGGAGGAAGGGAGTCAATATGAAAGGGAAGAGGGAGAAGAGAAGACAGAGGTAGATGAGGGAGAGGTTTGGCCTGAGCAGGAAGATTAAATATGATTGATGAGTACGAGACACGGCAGATGATGAATTTGAGAGAAAATACCTCTTCGCCTTCTTAAAACACCATGGCTAAGCCTCACCATAGCACCTCAGATCTTTTCCAAGGAACTAGTCTAGTTGTATCAGCAAAATGAACAGTACATGAATGATGCCCATTAGATACTATTTTGATACAAGAGGACATGCTTATAAGACTACTGAATATTCTAACTAGTACCCTAATGGCATAAAGAATTCCTCAGCCTTCAGGTGGAAAGCATTTTACTTCTTGCTCAGTAATAGGATCAGGTCTACTGCCTTTAATGTGAAGAAATGATATTTGTCTATCAATAGTTTAGCAAATTAGTAGGAAAAAAAAAATGGCAGACTAGAAGCAGCCTGCCAGCACACCGCTCTCAAGGAAAGAAGTGAAAATTGCAGGCAGCTGCCTATGTAGGGACCACTCTTCTCTGAAGGAACATTATGAAATCACAGAGTAGCAACACAGGATGCTCCGTGTGGGAAGAATAGGGTGACAAGGCAATATATTTAACAAGATCAAAGTACGTCATGGGAAGATAGGAGGATAGAGTGCTGGGGTGCTGCGCTCACCCTGCTGGTGCTTTGCAGAGTTGTGAGACGGCTCCCTCCACCACCACAGACCTCTACCTTGTTGGACTGGGGACCTGCCTGGAGTCTTTGAGGAGTCATTGCACCAGACAACAGGTGCAGCGGGGATTGGGCAGCAGCTAAAGCCATCCTGAGCTCTCAGGTGCAGGGCACCAGGTCAGCACCAGGCTGGGGAAGGAGTGGAGTAACTGGAGGCTGCTCCTGAGCCATACCCTGTGACTGGAAGCCAGGCGCTCCTCTCCTACAGTGCAATGGGATCTGAGCATGGGAATTGACTGGGGTGCAGCAGGCTCTGACCTGGGAAACTTTGGGGTGGCTGCTTTGGCAGGTCCAGGGGGCAAGGGGCAGGGTAGGGAGAACTCTGCGGTCCCTTGGCTGCTGTAACCGACCTCTACTCACATGACTTGGCATCTGCATGGTCCCTGAGCCTGCACAATAGCCTGCCACTTGTTTGGCCCTGACTCTGCCCTCCAGGCCCCAACTGCCTCCTGCGTGCTCAGCCCTGACCCTGCCCTCCAGGTCAGACCAGCTCTGCTGCCTGTATGGCTCTGCTTCTGGCTCAGAGACCCTGCTCAAAAGCCCTGCTTTGGACTTCTCCCCAGTCCTATCTCTGAGGCTCTCCAGAGCTCCTGCTAAGCCTGGGACCCTATCTCCAAGACTCCAGCACTGCACCTGGGCCCCAAGACCACACTCCAGAGCCTCCACCCCAACAGAGCTCAAGGAACTGCTCCAAAGTCCAACGCCCTGCCAGGGACTGCACCTGCCCTCCACCTCAAGTTGCCAGTACAGTGTGACCTGGTTCGAGCAAATGCCCACAGCCTGGGAACCCACACCCGCTGCCTAGATAGCTTCACCCAGCTACTACTGGTCACCTCTGTGGGGAGACCCCAGGTAGAGCAATCCCCACAACACCAGCCTCAGTGAAGACTGTCTCGCCTAGCTCACAACTCAAACATCCTACAACTATCTGGTCAACAACCCAATTCCCAGCACAAATAGCATCCAGCACAGGCTTCAACAGAGGAAATCACAGGTGAACAAAACAAATCGGAACAGCTGCATTATAGGCTTCTAGTGCACATGCCCCTCTCTGCCACATCAACATACCACAGTAGGGAGGAGGAAAGAGCCATTTAGGGACCTCCCCTTCTTCTAATCAGGCGGGAAAGTTCCCAGCAAAGAACAGGTGTCCTGCAAACCTATTAGCTCAGAGTCAAAGTTCCAGATGAGAAGAAACCAGCAAAAGAAACCTGGCAATATGAAAAATCAAAACAGATCAATACCCCCCGGGGATCACAGTGGATCTACAATAGTGAACTCCAACTACAAGGAAATTGTCAAAATGACAGATATGGAACTCAGAATATGGATGGCAAATAAGATAAATGGAATTGAAGAGAAAGTTGAAAACCAACAAAAAGAAGCCAAAAAAGCATTCCAGGAAATTAATGAAAAAGTCACTAAAGACCTAGACAACATGGGGAGGATATAATAGAACTTAAAGAAATGAAAGAGTTATTTAGGGAATTTCAAAACGCAGCAGAAAGCTTCAGCAACAGATTAAACCAAAGAGAAGAAAGAATCTCAGAGCTTGAAGACAAGGCTCTCAAGCTAATCCAGTCATTTAAAGAGGCAGAGAAGACAAAAAAGGCAGAGCAATCACTTAGAGAGATATGGGGGGTATGCACAGTGAACTAACATACAAATTATAGGTATCTCTGAGGGAGGAGAACAAAGAGCTACAAGCATGAAAAATCTGTTCAAGGCAATTATTGAGAAAAACTTCCCTGGTATTGCCAGAGATCCAGACATCCAGGTACAAGATGGTCATCAAACACTGGGAAGATTCATAGCAAATAAGACATCTCTAAGACACATGGTAATCAACCTGCTCAAAATCAAAATAAAAGAGAAAATTTTACAAGCAGCTAGATGTAAGCAACAACTGACCTTCAAGGGAAAACCCATCAGGCTAACATCAGACTTTTCAGCAGAAACCTTAAAAGCCAAAAGGGAAGGGGCCCCCAACTTCAGTCTTCTTAGAACAACTGAAGCCTAGAATCTTGTATCCTGCAAAACTAAGTTTCACAATTGATGAAGAAATCAAGTTTTTTTCCAGACAAGTTAACACTGAGGGAATTTGTCATAACCAGACCTGCCCTGCAGAAAATACTCAGAATGGCATTATACACAAATCAGCACAATAGATACCTGCCAATGTAAAATCACCCAAAATAGCTAAAGTTCACAACTCCTATAAAACAATAGCACAAGAAGAAAAACAAAGCAACAAGGTACTACCCAATATGATTAACAGAACAGCGTCACATGTATCAATTCTATCTCTTAACTTTAATGGTTTAAATACAGCGCTCAAAAGACATAGGCTGGCTGAATGGATGAAAAAACACAATCCAAATATCTGCTGCCTCCAGGAGACACGTCTAAACCGTAAAGATGCACACATGCTCAAGATGAAAGGATGGAAAAAATATTTCATGCAAATGGAAGCCAAAAGAGAGCAGGTGTAGCCATTCTCATATCAAACAAAATTGACTTTAAATCAATAATGATAAAGAAAGACAAAGATGGTCATTATATAATGCTAAAGGGAGCAATTCAACAAGAAGACATAACAATCCTAAATATATATACCTAACACGGTGCTCCCAGATACATAAAACAAATTCTACTAGAGCTAAGCAAGGAAATAAATAATAGTGTTGTAATTGCCAGGGACTTCAACACCTCACTATAATAGCTGGACAGATCATCAACACAGAAAATAAATAAATAAACACTGGATTTAAATGGGACCCTAGAACAAATGGACCTAACAGATATTTGCAGCACATTCTACACAAAACTACTAAATATACATTCTTCTCATCAGCACATGGGACATTCTCCAAGATTGATCATATCTTAGGCCACAAAATATGTCTCAACAAATTTTAAAAAAATCAGAATCACACCATGTATCTTCTGAGACCATAGTGGATTAAAACTAGAAATCAATTCCAAGAGTAACACCCAATTCTACACAAATTCGTGGAAATTAAACAACCTGCTACTGATTGATTATTGGGTCAATAATGAAATTAATATGGAAATCAAAAGATTCCTTGAATTGACCAACAAAGGAGACAAAAGCTACCAAAATCTATGAGACTCAGCAAAAGCATACCTAAGGGGAAAATTCATAGCCTTAAATGTCCACATCCGAAAGTCAGAAAGAACATAAATTAACAACCTAATACCACATCTAAAGGAATTAGACAAGGAAAGCAAACCAAACCCAAAGCCATCAGAAGAAAACAAATGACAAAGGTCAGAGAAGAAACTGGAGATCATTATCCTAAGTAAAGTATCTCAAGAATGGAAAAAGAAACACCACATGCACCCTCTAATAAATTGGAACTAACCAATGGGCACACAAGTACACAGAGGAAAGTAAAAGTCATTGGAAATCAAGCAGGGGGAAGGAGGGGAAGGGCAAAAACCCACCTAATGGGTACAATGAACACTATTCAGGTGATGGGCACATTTATAGCCCTAACTCAAGCCATGTATCAAAAACATCTGCACCCCCTTAATATTTTAAAATTTAAAAAAATAGTTTAGCAAATTAATACAAATTAATTTTTCTTGGCAGCATCCTTAGGAAGTCTTAGAGGGGTAAGGAACAAGACAGAAATGGTCAACATTCAGTTCAGGCTTTTTAAATAAGAACAATGCCTATTTCAACATAGAATGATAAGTTATTAATTCTTTACTATGGTCTTTTTTGAGTTTTAATTTCCCACAAAATAAATACAATACAAAGATGGGGATGATTGTTTAATGCAATGTCAGTAACATGATTAAGCAACAACTGTCAAAGCCAGAATACCTTAACCTTCTAGGAAGAAGTTTGGGAACAAATAGTTTGAAACGGTAGGATGCTACAGTTTGAAAATCAAGTGTATTGTCCTACTCATGCTCCTGATGTAGAGAAAAGTATGCAGCAGCCAAGAAATAAAACAAGTAATAACCTAAAGATTTGTCCTTCACATTTGAGCCCTGTTCCAGTACTCTGTCCATCACACACCAGGACCACCCACAGTCGCCACTACCAGGCTTGCACTGACCTCTCACATCTCCAGAGCAGATGCTTCCTTCAGTGCCCACGGTTATTCCACTTTCTCCCCCACTTGGTCTCCAGTGTATAACCATAAAAAAAATGGCAAGATCGGGAACTGGCAGAGGTCACAACCACCAAAGCCTTCATACAAGTTAGTATGTTTATAAAATAAACACAAGTTTTGGTGCTGATGGCAAGTAATCAACAGCAGGAGCAACTCCTCTCATAAAACACCCACCATATATATCCCAAATCCGAGTTTTGGAAGAACGTGTGAACCACATCACCATGTTATATAAGTAAGCAAAATATAGCTTCTGTGTATCGGCTCCTAGGTTGTATACTTCTTCACTGCTTGAGACCCATTAGCTCTAAAGCCTGCCCCAGCTCCAAACCCAAATTTTTGCCCATATAATTATTTTAAAAATAGCCCAAACAAGCAAATTTTGAGTGACTTAGAGCCAAGCCCACTTTGCGCACCCCGGTGAAACCTCACCCAATAGCTGTTACCCATTAGTAAGATAGAACCTTGTAGGGAAAGGCTCACAGCGACTGCTGCCCAGTAGAGCTCTCTGACCCAGAGGCTCCCAGAGACTCGCCATGGTGCTGCAGAGCACCCTCACTGGGTGAGCCCCCTCCGACCCCTTCCCCCACGAGTTCCCTTCTCTCCCTCCACTTCTGAATGGTGGCTCCCCTCACCTCAGCCCATGATCTCGTGCTGTGAAGGACCTTCCCTCTCTTACAACCCTGTCCAAGTACCACTCAATAAAACCACTGTGTTACTGTCTCTTGTGGTCATATCCTTTTCCTAGATCAGTCCCCAAATCCCTCAAGCTCCTACATACCATCATTTCATTTCATGATTTAATCCGGTCGTGTAGCCAGCTGGCCACTGAACTCTTCCTCTTTGTAAGGCAGCATGTTACACAAGGTACAAGGTGAGGTTCCTGTCACCAAATTTCACACCCTCTAGTTGAGGGGATCAAGAAACTTACCCACAACAAGTAGAAACCAGAGGCTTTGAAGACCACCAGTAAAATTTCAGTTCCACCACTGTTTATTAGCAAGATGAAGTTCCTTTACTGTGTCAAGCTCCTAGCTCCATTTCTGAAAAATGGGGATAGTGTTACCTTGTGCATAAGGCTCTTGGCAGGATGGAAGGAGCTAATATGTGCCTAGGGCCTGATACAAGCTTTCATACATTTTATAAATAATCTCTCCCTCCCTAAAGATAGTGTCAAACAAGTGAAAAATAAGTAGGGCCTGCTCAGTGTCTAGTTTTTTATTCTTTTCACAGCTTATGGCAATAATAATTGAATAACTGTTTTTTTTTTAAGGTCCATCTTCACCACTTGACAATTAACTCCAGAATAAAAACAGGCCTAGCACCTGTCTTATTCCCTCAATGCAACAGACACAAAATATGTGCAGAATGAATGAATGAGTAAGTGAATAAAGTATTAATAGTAAAGACAACAGATGCTTTTGGATCTGAGAGGAGGGTGTGATTGCTGAGGAATGGCATGAACAGAGAGGTTTATGAAGGGTCAGTACTTGACTGGGCTTTCTTGAAGAATAGTTACAATTTACCCCCATGGAGGGGGACAAAGAGAAGGGGTGGGAGAAGATGCTAAGGTGGGAACCACTGTCTGTTGGCAGAGAGTAGGCAGCCTGGCTGAGAACCTCCTCGCCATGGGAATAATTAACATTAAGCTTAGGAAAGAAGGTTAGGACTGGAGTTTGAGGGATATTTTTCAGATTCCCTTACCAATGAGGTATATAGAATCCAGTCAAGCTTATGCACATTCCTGAGGCCTAAAATCACATCTCCCAAGCCTGCCCCAAACCACGCCAGCCCCACTGTTCACACTGTGAAATAGGAAACATCAAAATTCATATCATCAGACCAAGTCACAATGCACTATATTACTTACATTAACTGAACACCCAGGATGAAAATTAATTCTAATTACCAGATGATTTAATGGAATTTCCTGAATAGATACAGGCTTTTTACCTTTAGGGGTTTAAAATTTCTTTGGGCTGACAAAGCCAAATCCAGATAACAAAGGTGCAAACATCAACCACCTTTCCACACCTGTAGGCTAATTACAAAGGTGTTTATTCTCCAAACTGGTTGCCATCTGAAGTCATAAAAGGAGCAGTTAACCTAAAATGTGAAATACCCATGTCCCCTCCAAGACTTAATGATCTGGTATACTGTTAGCTAGTAACTTTATCACGGATTCTCTTCAAACAAAGCCTGAAACAGTACCCTAAACTCTTCAGGAAGCTTAGCTCCAATACTCAGCACATTTCTCTTTTAACAAGGAAAAAACTTGCCCAGTTTTGTTTGCATTCACAGATCTTTAAGTAAACTGTCCTTTCTGATGGCTGCTTTGGAAAGCAGCAACCAAATTTTAGCAATGCATTTTTTAGGGAAAATTCTACTAGGGCAGGAATTCTAGATGAGTTATCTAGAATGGATATGATGCTTAAGGCCGTGGAACAAGAATTGCTTTTTGAGGGAATATATGTGTGAAAAGATACACAGAAGAGGACCAAGGCCTAGGTTCAGACAACCCATGTGTGGAAGGCCAAAGAGGTGCCTCATTGTTTTCAGGTAACATCCACCTGGGCTTCTCTTTGTCACTTCATAGGACTTGAGGAACAAGAGAAATCAACAGGAACAGTAAAGCTCATGCTTCTTGGTTTGCCACATAAAGTCCTTTGTCTCTGATCCATGCATCTTTTGTCTTCTGCCAGCATCCATGAAACTATAGCAGGCTAACTTATTAGCTTGCAAGCAGGTTAAAATCCCAGACCCTTTACTGTTCTTGACAAATGGTAAGTAAATGGGTAAGAATTACACACCCTGTAACACCCTGCCTTTTCTCCAAACAAAATATTTTTTGTGTGAGTATTCATGCAAATGCCCCTGTCCTGCTGTGTGACTCCTGAACACTCATTATCATGATTTTTTGGTTTCGTTTTAGGTAAAGGCTTCATGAGGCAGCTCTTGCATGATACTGCTCTCTCTTCTGAGGCTCTCTGGGTTTCCATGTGCTCTTTCAATTTATCTCAGACCAGTCCCTTGGGATCTGGGATGGTGGCTCCATTTTTTTTCTTTGTAAACACTATTTGTATTATGTGGCACAAGGCAAAAGTTATCCATTAAACAATTAATAAAGGATGTATTGCTTTAATTGTTTAAAAAAAGAGACAAACATAAACAAAAGTATAAAAGGTTATAACCAAAATTTTAACAGTAGTTAATCTCTGGATTGTGAAATTATGGAAGATCTTTTTTTCTTATTTTTGTTAATTCATATTATCTGTATTTCTAATATAAGCATGAATTGCATTGTGTAATGTTTTAAAATAGAATAAAATAAGAGGTTAATTAAAACTGTAGCTTCTCACCTGACAGGATAATACCTGACTCACAACCTCCCACAGCCTTTATGCCCCAACGCCAACATCTAAATGATCCTCCGGATAGTCTGCTCAGCCCTGCCTCTGTCTCCTCCCCTCCTCTCCTTACTAGGGGTGGGGAGAAAGCAACCTACAAATAACTAAGTGTTAATGTAATACTTGGTGATTCAAATTAGTTTGGCCAACACAACCTTTACAGGACTCTTATTAAAATGTACACAAAAGGTTTTATCAATCCTGAACACAAATAGGAGATCTATTTTAAAACATCTTGTGTTTCAGCTGAAGCCAAAACAATGACAGCCCCTGTAAATTCCCTAAGGTAAGACCAGAAATGCACTGAGTGATATATAATAGCTATCTCCCAAGAAAAGAATAAGAAGCCATTTATGAAATCTTACCATGTAGGAAGACTAATGTGTCTATTAAAAGCAAAAATGTGAACTCCAGGTCCTCTCATCGGGGACTAATTTAAATGCAGTTTTGCTAAATTAGTTGTAGAAGAAATCCAAAGGAGAAGACTAACAATGAAGTCATATAAACCAGCACATCCTTGGTAGGAATAATTTATAAGGTACAATTCCAATACAAGCCAGGTGAGTATTGTTTAAACAATAGTTTTTTGAGGTGTTACTGTATGTAGGAATAATGCCTTTTTCATCAAATCTATATCATTTTAGTAAGAAATTGCTTTCAATATTCACTTTATTGTTAAGAATAACCTATTTTTTTTAAAACTCAAGCATTCAAGAAAATTCTCTGTACTTTATAAGTGGAATGTTTTTCTAAACTAAATCTGACTTTAACCCTAGAAAGCCAGTACTAAAGACCAATGTGGTATGACAAGCAGACAGTAAGTGACTTCTAATTCTATCAAAGTCATTATAGATAAACACTTCACAACATAGGCAGTTTCTGTTCCCTAGTCTATTCTCACTTATGTTTCTAGTGTTTAGAACTCTTCTCATGCTTTTAGGGAGCAGTATATGTCAATCGCTTGGTCACTTTGGGTTAAATTCAAGCTCCTTTGTGCCTGCTACAGAAACGAACATGAGAGTCTCTTAGAAGCTTGAAGAAATGTGCTTCATTTAGAAGCCAGGAAAGCTTCCCCTTAGAAATGACTTCAAATATTCCACCGCCTCCACATCCTCATGCTTCACTCACCCAACGCCCCCACCACATGTACACACACACACACACACACACACACACACAAGCTCTCTTTTGATTTAAAAACATAATTAGCAAGGAAGATATTTAACAGTATGGAAATATTCTTTATTGACCAGGGAGGACATAATTCTCCTCTATACAGCAAAATAAAAACATCTGTTAATCCAGTTCCTCCCTTTAGCTTTTACAATACAAAAGCTCAGAGATTCTGTAGAAAACAACAAACATACACCCAAAGGCACGAAAGGATGAGAAAAGCAAAGGCCAAGTAGGCAGCAGCAACAGCAGGTAGGGAAGGTACCCTGGGTACTATGCTCCAGGCAGCTAGCAGCCTTGAGTGTTTTGCAAGACATCAGGCTTAGTCAGAACAGATGTTTCTCAGCCACTAGAGAGGTCTGGGTACCACGCATGCCCGCCTGCCCAGCAAAGGAAACATTATTGCATGGAAGAGTTAGTATATTCTGTCAAAGTCCCTTGTTCTTTTTCTTCTCAGAACTCTGTAAAACTGAAAACAAAGACAAAGAAAGTGAAGCAAGTGAGGGAAAAGTTGATCTATTTTGAATTGACTGCCAATCAAGAATACGGCTTCTACTCTGGCTTTGTGGGGGACATCATAAAAATATGACCAGCCAATATGCTCTTGGGAGCAGAGAAAAGAATATTATCTGGGAACATCCTGGGACACTGCAAAGAAGAGAGAGTCTATGTCCTTTGAATAAGCTATAAGTGATAAGTCATTTCTCATTCATTCAGCTAACAAACGCTTATTAAAAGCCTACTATGTTCTGGTACTGTTCTAGGTGGGGAGGATACAGCCTTCAATAAGCAAAAAAGGTGCCTGCACTGAAAAGCTTACATTCTAGTAAAAGAGTCAGTTAATAAAGCTAGGAATAAGTAAATTCAGATAGCACAAGTACTGGGAAATAAAATTAGGCACGATAAAAAATGGAGGAAGTCCAAGGGTAGATGGGCAGGGGTGGGAGGGAGGGAGGGATACTCTGGGTATTTTAGACTGGGGGTGGGCAGTGGTCAGAACAGACCTACATAAACCAATCAGGACTCTAACAAGGTCAACCTTAAGCTGCTTGCTAAATGTGATTTAAGGTATGCTTCCTGTTTAGGATGCATTCAATGTGTCCTGGACACAACTACTGTGTACCAGACACTGTGCTGGGCACTAGGGATGTGAGTTAAGCAACAGAAATATGCTGTCTGCCCCCTGGGGCTTACATCTGTAAGGAAGATAGGCATGAATCTATTAAACGGCCAGAGAAATAAAGGGCTACAATTGGTGACCTTCACCAAAAATGCAAGGAAGAAAACTGCACTTATTTGCATTGAAATAGGTAAACACTAAAGCTATCAGAAGTCATCCACACTCAGAGGCTTTCTGGCTTCCTCAGCTAACTGAGATCAGAGGGGAAGGGGGTAATAAGGAGCAGAAAAACCGAGGAAGAGGGAAGGGGAGGATCTGGACAGGCCCACCAGGGGTCTGGAAAGGTAAAAAGGCTTCCCGAGGGTTACAGAAAGGGGAAGTGGGGCCATGTGTATGAACCCAGACACTCTTGGGACTGGAAGGCGCCTTAGAGGAACTTTGTCAAAACCCTGGCTTGTTCTTAGATGAGGCAACCAGCGGCCAGAGAGGTTAAGGGCTTGCTCAAGGTCACAGAACAAGACAATGGGAAATCCACAAAGAGAATCTCAATGAAGTGTTTATGTTAAAATTTATGTTTAACTCAAGGAGGTAGGGGAGGTGAATGTTTTCCCTCTATTTCCAGAATTTGATTAAAACTAAGAAAAAAAGAAGAAATTAGGAGCTAGAATTTGCTGCTAGACTCAAAAATCTCACAAATGAGAAGTACCTGTAAGCCCTCTTCAAAATAAATCAGGGTTTTATTTAAAAACAAAGTCAACCTCCAGACACAGTAGACATGGAATCTTCCTGTTAGGAGAGGGACTTGCTGGGGCTCATTAATTCTGAGCAGGGTTGTTTGCTGCCCAATTCCCTTCAGTGTGTACAGTATTTTCATTTTTCTTGCTCATACCTTTTTGGGCACTGAGCCCAGCTCTCGGAGACTCCTGGGTACAGGCATTTAGAGAGCAGCTGCTGTCAGGCCTGCATGCTGGTGCCATCCCACAGCAGAAAAAAGGGAAGATAAACCACATTTATTTCTAAGTGTAAACCTTTTAGTTACTTAGAATGGTGAGACTCTAAATAGCTGGAATGTTCTAAGCAGTAACTTATCTTCATCCCCTGACACAGAGCATTTGTCAGCATGGCCTGGCCTTTTTGAAGTGGGGAGGAGTCCCAGCTAGGGGCATGATTCCTCAGGACAAATTGAGGCTGAATGGAAGGATTACCAGTATGAATGTTCTAGGATCACTACTGCATCCCCCCCAAATAACAAAGGAAGGTACTTTAACCATATCTCTTTGATAGTCCTTTCAAGCGTAGGTAATGAACCTTGACAGCTCATGAGGATTGGGTGGTTTGCTGTTTCTTTCTAGAATTTCACATCAGTGTTCAGTTGCCCAAGCTCAGCTTCATTGGCCACAAGGCAGGATGCTTTTAGATAAGTATTGAACTCAGTTTTCCTCAAGGAATTTTAAAAAGAGAGAGAGAGAGGGAGGAAAGGAAAAAAAAACCCTCCTCCCCTCAATGTTTTTTTTTCTTTTGCCCTGTTTGCTGGAACATGTAGAAATTGAAGAACCTATCAAAGAAGCTATCAAAGTGATACTGTCCTCAGCCAGGTGAATGGGGCAGGGCCCCACAAGATACTTCTCTGGATCCTACAAACAGAAGGGCAGCCAAGCACCCCCTACACTTAGTGTTAGCCTCCCTTACCTAACTTTCTGCTCCCTGCCTGCAAAAATCAGCAAGGGGGAAAATTGGGACAAAGATTTTATTCTACTTGACTTCCTTTCCTCTTCCTCCCCAAATCTTCCAGGGTAGAAAAGGGTCAGGCTTTTCTCCTACTTCCTTTGCAGTCTAGTCTCCTTCTATCATAAAAGATAAGGAAGGACACCCTAGGGCTTTGCTATTACAGGCAGGAGTATCATTTCTGGCTCCTTGCTAGGCTGAAGGAGGGAGATAATATTTGCAAAATCCTATCTCCAGACAATAGCGAGGCCATCATCTTGCTGAGTGATCCTACTTTGCATGAACTGATTATGCTCCCCTCCCGGGCGATGGCCTTCTAAGACTAACTGGAGACATTCATGGACTCAGAAAAAAGAAAAAGCCCAGTAATAATTTTCTAAATATCACCCCTGACTTGTAAGTGCTACCCAAGTAACAGACATTTACATTATTTTTTTCTTTGGCTATTACAGATAATACTGCAAGAAAGGGCATAAATATTTACCTTGCATATGTGAGTTTGTCAGTAAGATAAAATCCGAGAAAAGAACTGCTCAAAACTTTATGGATAATGTTTGCAAAACTTAAAATCCAAAATGAAAGGTTAGGGCAGGGGGAGTAAAAAGAAGTGAAACTCTTTGAAATTGTGTAGGAGAAGAGAACTCAGAAACATTACCAAAACAATTTATCCAGGCTCCACGCATGTTTCTCATGCCAAAGGTGCAACTCTTGCAGGAAAGCACATGACGTACCTGCTTTTTCATTTCCACAGGTCAGGTTTCTCATTCCACTTCCCATTCGGTTCATAGTTCCAGGCTATTCTGGATCATGTTCATTTGCCCTTCAGATTTTCCTTCTTTAAGGTGACTGAAAAAAATTGCTAATGGGATGCAATGGCTTTAGACTCCAGGTCACTGTTTTTCACGTCAGCCATGCCTGTAGCAGTGTTTCCCACAGAAAATAAATAACCAGACAATCACTGTGGTGACTTATTCTCCTCTAGTTCATTTCCTTCCCAAGCTCATTCCTTTGTGCTTCTGCACTCTTCCACAACAAATTACAAACATTGAATTAAAATTTCCACTATAATTGCTGTAGGTTATTTCCCCTGGTGAGTTGGGCTTAGGCTGCTCATGTTAACCTCTCCTCATTTGCCCTCTCACTCAAGGAATGTCTTTTCCTCATCCACCTGCCCCACGCTTACTTCTTCTCCTTTGCCTGGGTCTGTCCATGTAATTTATTCTGTCACCTCAGCCAACTTTCACACACACGCTCATCTCTCTTTCTTGTAGGCACAATTCCTTAAATGCCTGAAAATTCCCTTTATATTCTTCTAACCTTCACCCCATCAGTACTCCCATCCATAAATTAAAAAAGAAATGATCATTTTACCCATCGTCACCATTTACCAGTTTGCATTTCTGTTGTGTATATTCCTAACAAAATTTTCCACAGGATTACAGTTGGGGAAGGAGAGGGAAAAAATGCAAAAGAGATCCACCTTAGCTCTATTTAAGAAACTAAACCAGGAAAATACTACATTCAACCTTTTTTGTGAACATTCTTTAATATACTGGCATTGTTCTACTCCTTTAATTGAAAATAAGAGTGGAATCAAAATATTTTCAGAAATTGTGAGATGACTCAGTTAGCTAAGGAGGATACTGCTGAGGTATAGATTATATAATTATCTCATGACAAGGACATAAACCCCCTGAACCAGATGGCCCTACAATTGAATTTCTCAAGAAATTCAGAAACTTATTACAGGAACCACCCTGTACGTGCAGCTAGAAACTATACTTTTTAACCAGAGCAGAATATCTCAGAAATGTCTAAATGATTGAGTTTTATGCAAATCACATCACCGCAGACTAAGGCCTCTGCATCCCCATTTTCTAAGTAACAATGTAAAACCTAGAATGAGGAGAAATCAGGTTGATTTTTGCAAGGCATGGTCTACCACATCTTCAGCACTGCCTGAGTACAGGCACACAGACCGTTAGGAGGGGCACAGAGGGTGGTGTGGCGGTACCCAGGAAGCAAAGGGAAGGAGTAGTGGGGAAAAATTCTTCTAAGACTAGGGGACTGAAGCTAGATTCACTTCTGATAAAGAAGTTCTAGCCTCTCTTTTTACCACCTTTTCTTAGCATTCCAATCCCATCTCCTAGTCTTATGAGGTTGTGTGTATGTATATGCTGTGTTTTAATAGGAATTTTCCCCCTCTGGCTCTCTGGCTATCCTTGTGCTGAATGTTAACCTTAAAGGAGACAGAACCATATGTTGAAACCCATGGCATTGGCAGCCAGAAACTAAGGGCAAACTGATTAACCATCTCAGCGCTCAAATAACCCCAGACTCACACTTAGCCTCGCTGTCATTCACAGCAGCGAAAAGAGAATAAACTCAACCCAGAAAGTGCATAGCTTTCAAGTGTGGGGCCTAGTGTTTACATAATTTGAGTGTAGTGAAGAAATTTTATCTACACTATGCCTTTTTAGATTTTTTACTGATTCTTGGAATATTTTGCCATCACTTAAGCCAGGACTGAGTCACTTCAGGACTAGCTGGCTTCCTTACCTGGCAGTCAAAGTGGTTCTGACAGAACTCACTCACAGGGGCTGAGCAGAGCGGGGGCTGGCAGATCCGCAGAGATGGCATATCGTGTCAACCTAAGCTAGGTAACACTGTGCTGGTATCCCTCTCGCCTCCCGAAATGGGATTTGAGACAGCCCAAGCAGCTTTCCTCACAAACAGTGAATATGACACCCAACTATACTGAAACCCTCAAGACTAGAAGCTCCTTGAAAGCTGAGATTGCATTTGTTTTTCCACCATCATTCGGCTAACATGAAGTCCTTGATATCTGTTTAAAATGAAATTATTCAAATAGGCAAAAACAGAAGAACATTCCAGATGTTCCCATGAAAACTGACACAATCTGCTTCTCATGTCAATTCCCCCATCAGCACCTACCTACTATGAGGACAAAACAGATAAAGAAGATAAATAATATTTTAATAATGTTAGTGGTACTATTAGTTACCATTACTATGCATTATTACATGAAAAATATTAATTCGTTTAAATTAAATGCATGCACCCAAAACAATATGCATTTTTAAGAAGACATATGAACTAAAATTTACACATTAAACAAGTTGAAAATGCTGTCTATAAGTAAGGAGGAGAAAGTGGAGTAGGGTTATAGGGATAGAAAAAAATTAATTAAGAAATTAGTAAATAAATAATACTTAAGCAGCAATTAAATTAAATCCAACATTTAAGGGAATTTTGCATGAAAAAAACATCCTTAGGCTGGAAAATGGAACAGAGTTTTGGGGGAAACAAGATAGCCAATGATGAGTGTTACAAGAAGGAGCCCTGCACACTGCCCATGCCTAGACAGAGCCCACGTGTGGACAGAAAAGGAAATAACAGGTAAAGCAACACTCCTCCCACGTACAGCTCAGGGAAGAGGCAAGCCTTGTAGAGAAGCTTCCCTACCTACTATAGCAGTTTCCTTGCAGAGTTAGCCTACTAGTCTTGCAGAGCTAGTGAGCAGTTTCATAGCAATGTCTGCAGAGAACCTGCCACAACTTCACAGCCTCTGAGCAAGACCTAAGAACCAAGAGACATTTGCTCCTCGTGACCAAGAGCTACAAAGACATGGCACCAAAAGCCAGCAGACCTGAGTGGCCTTCTGGTAAGAGCAAGAAGAATACTGCAGCAGATGCCAGAGGAGACTGATTACCAGAGGCTAGCTGGAAGGTCAGACATCTCAGCAGATGCCAGCCGAGAGAGATGATGATGCTTGGGGACCAGATGGGACAATGTTCTGCTCAGCAGATGCCAGCCTGGACAAAGGAAACCCACAGACCTGGTGCTTCTCCTCACCCCAACCCCTCTCCCCCAGATTCCCTGACTCTGCAAAACCTCTGGGAATTTATAGAAGCAGTCTTCATGAGAAGGATAATGGTGGAAGAAAACATTGGCTTGACTGAGAAAATGAAGGAATAAGTGTATCCTGGGCTTTTCCCATCAGGGGCCACGAACTACAAATTACGTAATCCAATTGCTACAATGAAACCTCATTCCTTCTATCACAATCGAAATTCTCCCATGAATTACAACGGTCAATTTCTTCAAGCGAGATGCCTTCAGAGGCTATCACGAGTAATTTTTTTTTTTTCAGAATTGGTAGCTTCTGCTGAACCTTTAAAGAAAAGCAAACTCATGTACTGAGAGAGATGAGAGGACATGTGCCAATTGCTGGAAAGGGTGCACAATTTGTAGTCAGCAGGCTTGGTTAGATCCCTGCACTTGCCCAGTGACCTTGGGCAAGTCACTTAAACTCTCCCTGCCTTTATGTCCTCATTTATAAAGTGGAAATGATGATGATTATAATACTTATTTCTCAGGCTTCTATGAGGATAAAATGAGATAATGTATTAAAAAATGCTTTATAAACTATAATAAACACATAACTGTTAGTCATCATCATTTTTATCATCATCTATGAATAATAAGTAGCCTTATAGAAAGCATTTGTATAGATTCTGAGCATCTAATATATTCATAGGAAAGCACTTATTTACTAGAAGAATTTGACTTATCTGTTCTGTTTTGGTCTCCTTGGAAAAATAATGCCGTCCAAAATCAATTATTAAATGGACGGGCAAAATGAATATCCAATGACTAAAATAAATTAAGAATAAGATTAAAAATTTAAGTCTAACTTTAGAATCATGGAGTTATATATATTGTTTACTTTCTAATCAATAGCTCTTGCCAGCTTTTAAAATGGTGCAATATTTACTCCATCAAAAATCTTTCTAGAATATTTAAAGTGAGCACCCGAAGTCACAGAAATTTATGCTAGCCTTTCTGAAATTCTAAATATCATGTACAAATAATGTTTCATATTTTATCAGACTTTAAAAATATGACAATTATAAAGTGAGCTCAAAATTATTTCTTTTCATTGTATTCTATATTATCTAAGTATCTTATAGGTACAAAATGAACTTCGAAAGTGGAAGTGCAGCCATTTTTTTAAGGAAGGAAATTCAATCAGAATTTGATAGAGAGGTTAATCACTCAACTTTTTGAGAAAATAAAATTCATATGTTCTATTTTTAAATATGCAAACTGACTAGAGCAAGACTATGACATACGTGTAAGACATCCAGGAAGAGATGTTCAATGTAGAAGTAGAAAGTGGATTCTCACCCTTAGAACAGGGACTTGAGCTATGAGCATATGGGTACTTGTCAATACCCTGGGATGGATGAGAAATTCATCAGTGAAGGTCTTTGGGAAAACTTCTTTAATGAATAGATATGAATATTGTACACTTAATGCAGTAAATTTTTTTCTCCATGTACTCCCAGCCTTTTGATGTTCCTTATTACATTGTTTTCTTATCATCTGTTTATCTGTCTTTTCTTCTCCCAACTTGATTATGAGAAACTGTAGGGGGAAGTCCCCTTTTTCCTACCTCTGTGTCCGAATGAATGTCAAATGCTTCCATATAAATACATACTTCTAAGTTGCATAGAAGATACTTGAAATCTTACCCTTGAAAATGTTCTTTAGTAGCTTTAAACATTGTCTCACAATCTTGTATATAGGTTATGTTTTTCTTACGTAACTCTATCCTCATAGTTTAAGCAAATGTGGAAATCCACATAGACTCCTTAAGGGAATTCTGTGGCCTACTGTAGAGTTTGAACTGTTTTCGAGCTCAGAAAGAAACTCTTCCATCAGGAAAGCCTCCCTCCTGGCAAGACTTGCTTTATATTCACTGTACTCCAAAATATTTTAACTTTACAAACAAAATTACAAGTAGTGGTTTATGTAGGTGGCAAGCACAAAATATATACTCACAAAGAATCAAGCCACTATAAGATTGTTAATCTTCTAGTCCCCTATACTTGTGCTTGGCACATAGTTGGCTCTCAATAAATAACTTTAGAATTAATTGATTGTATCAGTTAATCAATTTAGTGTTTA